>CM022708.1:35464613-35759613 GCA_012295165.1 Asparagus setaceus | reverse complement strand
TGTATATAGGATATGAATATTATGATGATACCAAGGAAATTATCCATTAAAATGACCAAATTTCTTACATCTGATCCAAATTCGACTAGAATTTTATAGGAGATGTGGTTTAAATTCTTGAATAATCATGTTTGGAAGCTTCTCTTCTTACCTTTTCTCCTTTAAAATCTCACCATGTTTAATGCTATAGGTCAAACTGTCTCCTACTCAGTGGACTAAGGATGTAATGCTTCTCTTTTTCTGGATTATTAAGAGTAGTGTATATATATTTGACAACTGACAGTTTATTTAAACTGATTAATTAGGCCAATTAACTTCATAATTATGAAATTTCTTCATTAGCCCAAAGAAAAGGAACTTCATAACATCTATTTTAGCAATCTATGATGCACGTAGAGTTGTCTAATGTTCAAGTACTTCTTATCCATTTTGGTGAGGAGTACTGTTATTAGATATAGACCTTTTGGAATCTGATTACAATGAATTATACAGTCTAAATCTGAATCCAGCAAATTATATAATCTGAATCCAATTGAATCCATTTATCTCATTCAATTCATGAAGTTGACTAGGTGTACTTAATTTCTTGAATCCTTCGAGCTTTATGCATTTCTTATTTTTCAGAGATATGTCAAACCTTGAAGCTCTGAAAGTTTAATGTGATATTTCAAATTAAGTTCTTAAAACGTCTTAAACTCTTTGGTATACAAGTGATCTTAATTAGTCATACGAGGTACACTTTCAAATTTTTGTACTTTTATTTCCATAAAATGTTTATACTGAAATGTGGAGGGAATTGGAGCAGAAGAGTCATTTGAAGTCATCCAATTTCATGGTATGCAAATACTTGTTTTTTTTGATATTATATGGTGTTTCATGATGTTTTCCTAGCAAGAAAATGGGAAACAAATTCTCTCTAGTTATGATATTACTGCAGAGTCTGGTATTATTAGCCTTCCTATTTGTTACCAAATAGAGAGCTGGTGTGAGACCCCAACTTACAAACACCCCCCACCTTACAAATATGACGTCCTCGTCACGACATGGCAAATGGTATCAGAGCCGTTGCCAGCCGGAAGTGTGGAGCTAAGTGCTACACCGCATGAGCGTTGTGGGAGCGACCTTTAGAGCCCGTAGGAGCTATCTCGCCTGACGATACTGGGATGTGCCAATTGTCATGTTGCGACGTCGTATTTGTAAGGTGGGGTGATTGTGAGACCCCAACTTTAGTCCCACTGGGGAATTTACAATGAAATTGTGTGGCTTAAATAGGTAAGCTCAAGACTCAAGTGTAACATCGACTAGTCGATTTTGGCAGTGGATTGAGCCAAATAACACGTTACACTCGGTGGGTCCCACGGCTTGCACGCGCCAACAAGCCCGCAGGCCCGGGGCATGATAGCTGGATCAAAGAAAAGAATAATGATATTAAATTTAATATTATTTAGCTTGTAAAAATAAGAAAAAGGTCCCCCAAAAGGATGTTTGTGATCATGACATACTACCTACTAGCGTGTAACACCATTTTTTCAGTATCTTTCATTTGCAGAAATGTCCCCCAAATCTTTTTTTTTTCTATAAATGTGTTTCCTTCCGTTGCAATTTTTATGCAATCCTTGGCTTTTGATTACATTTCTGTATCTTATGTTTGAATATTTCACCAGCCTTTTTTTGTTTCCCTGTATATTCCTCTTATGGTGAGGGCAGTTTCAATCAGATTCTATCAAATGAATATGTGAAATACTTGCAGATAATAACCTACAGGCTACAACATTCTATCAAAAAAATCATGATAAAGTTAATGACCATTTCAAGCGAAAAAGTCCACAGCAGTCTTGGTGAAAATTGATCATAGTTCATTAAAATTTAGCCTAAGGAATGTTGTTCGCGGGGAAAGTCGGTTTGTTATTCATTGTTGCTGAATTCGTTTACAGCTTCGTTGGCCTACAACAAAATTCAAAAGAAATGCCTTTTATTTTAAGGCGTACAATGAAAACGAAAATTACAACTTTTTCCTGAACAAACGCTCGGATCTCTATTATACGGGATCCTCGCTTGTGTGGGTTCTTCGCCTGTGCCGGGGACTTTTTATTCGTCCGTGGACCACCGCGCAATTCCGATCCAGGTGGAAACCCGGGTTCTGGAACTACAGACGTGAAGGGGCTCGTTTCACGAAGGAAACGAAGCGCCTGAGGGGATCACACTCACGAAGGAGAGGATCGCCTTCGGGGATCACACTCACGAAGGAGAGGATCGCCGGAGCGGGTGAGATCTACTAGGAGAAATCACAGCCTGACTGTGAGTCACCCGAAGTTCGCCACTCGCATTGTCGATGAACTTCGTGCTCGCCGGTGCTCGAAGCGTGTGTCGACGGCTCGTAGATCGCGAGGGTTCTCGGAAAATCTAAACTCGGTGAAGTCCAAGCCTCTCAAAAATATCCCTAGAAGTCCAAAATTCCCCAAAATCCAAGAAGAACCCCCTTTATAGGATATGGGAAGTGCGCCACCAAGGTGGCTCGGCCACTTGTCGAGGTACCTCGCCAAGTTGGCGAGGTGCGCCCTCTCACCGTTTTGCGTCGTTTTGTGTTGTTTTCCGTCATTTTCCGTCGACTTTCTCGGTCTTCCGGGCTTGGTTTTCCTCCGGTGATGTCGCCGTTGTGTTTGAGTCCGTATCCGATCAACTTTCAGAGCTCAAACGGCTCGTTTGCATTGACGGATTAAGTACGGTTGATTCCGTCTCGTCGGCGTTTGAGTTTAGTCAACTCGCCTCGTCGAGCTTCGTCGTCGGGTTTTTTCCACGACGCGTCGTTTCGTTGGCTCGTACGCCTCGCCGACTCACTTCATGCGTTCGTCGACTCGTTTTATATGACGCCAACGCCTAGCATGTCAGTTCGCCAAGACCTCGGAATTAGCTGACGGTTCGAAGGAGAGCTTCTAAAAATTTCGGCGTTGCCGGACCATAAGGGGCGTTGCCCCTTGACCCCGCCCGCTAACCGGCTAGCGGGACAGCCGAAAACTCTGCGTAGGGTCTCTTTGATGAGAGGGTTTGCGTCGCGGTCACTTGCGCTGTCGTCAATGGTTCGCCGTTATGTTATTGGATGGCTCGTCGATAATCAACTCACTGTTACGAGCTATGTTCGGGGACTTATAGGCAATTTTATTTACGCTGATTAATTAGGCCAATTAACTTCATAATTATGAAATTTCTTCATTAACCCCCAAAAGGAACTTCATAACATCTGTTTAACAATCTATGATGCACGTAGAGTTGTCTAATGTTCAAGTACTTATCCATTTTGGTGAGGAGTACTGTTATTAGATATAGACCTTTTGGAATCTGATTACAATGAATTATACAGTCTAAATCTGAATCCAGCAAATTATATAATCTGAATCCAATTGAATCCATTTATCTCATTCAATTCATGAAGTTGACTAGGTGTACTTAATTTCTTGAATCCTTCGAGCTTTATGCATTTCTTATTTTTCAGAGATATGTCAAACCTTGAAGCTCTGAAAGTTTAATGTGATATTTCAAATTAAGTTCTTAAAACGTCTTAAACTCTTTGGTATACAAGTGATCTTAATTAGTCATACGAGGTACACTTTCAAATTTTTGTACTTTTATTTCCATAAAATGTTTATACTGAAATGTGGAGGGAATTGGAGCAGAAGAATCATTTGAAGTCATCCAATATCATGCGATATCAGGGTATGTACTTATTTTTCTGATATTATATGGTGTTTCATGATGTTTTCCTAGCAAGAAAATGGGAAACAAATTCTCTCTAGTTATGATATTACTGCAGAGTCTGGTATTATTAGCCTTCCTATTTGTTACCAAATAGAGAGCTGGTGTGAGACCCCAACTTACAATCACCCCCACCTTATATATGACGCCCCTCGTCAGCGCATGATAAATGGTGATCGTGAGCAAATAAGCAAGGTGTGGTTTCAAAGTGCTATAAGCTAGCTAATCACAAGGAAATACGGCAGAGCCACCTCTGTCCGGGTAGGAAATTCCTGTCCACATCGCCGACGATAATGATGCGCTAATTGTCATATCGCGACGGGACGTCGATTTGTAGGTAAGGTGATTGGAGACCCCAACTTTAGTCCCACCTGGAATTCTACATGAAATGTGTGGCTTAAATAGGTGTTCTCAGATCAAGTGTAACATCGACTACCGATTTTGGCGATGATTGTTCCAAACAACACGTTACATCCGTGGTCCTGACGACTTGCACGCTCCAATAGGCCAAGGGCCCGGCGTGACATCTGATCAAAGAAAAGAATAATGATATTAAATTTAATATTATTTAGCTTGTAAAAATAAGAAAAAGGTCCCCAAAAGGATGTTTGTGATCATGACATACTACCTGTGATCATGACATACTACCTACTAGCTTGTAATACCATTTTTTATTATCTTTCATTTGCAGAAATGTCCCCAAATCTTTTTTTTCTATAAATGTGTTTCCTTCCGTTGCAATTTTATGCAATCCTTGGCTTTTGATTACATTTCTGTATCTTATGTTTGAATATTTCACCAGCCTTTTTGTTTCCCTGTATATTCCTCTTATGGTGAGGGCAGTTTCAATCAGATTCTATCAAATGAATATGTGAAATACTTGCAGATAATAACCTACAGGCTACAACATTCTATCAAAAAATCATGATAAAGTTAATGACCATTTCAAGCGAAAAAGTCCACAGCAGTCTTGGTGAAAGTTGATCATAGTTTATTGAAATTTAGCTTAAAGAATGTTATCTGAAAACTTACCCAGCAGAGCAACAGCTCCAATCATTATTTTTTTTTGTGAGATTCTTCTAAGCACATGCTTGGTCTTTTGTACAAGCCAAACTCAATCAACTACTTCATCCTGAAAAATAAAATATAAGAAAATTTTTTCTATAAGTTTGTATGTGTTTGTCACAATTGTTGCATTGTCAAACCCTTCCCCCCCTCCACACACACACACAGAAAAAGTCTACTGATGGAAATCCACCAAATTCTTCGAATGAATGAAGGAGATGGTGAAACCAGCTATGCGAATAACTCGTCACCTCAGGTATTTAAAATTTTTCTTATCAGAAATAACATCTCTTTAATGTTTGATTTTGTACAATTTGGATGAATTTAGAGATCACTGATGTGGAAGACGAAACCATACATACACGAATTGATTCAAGAGTTCTTCTCTTCTTGCAATGTGAAGCCAAAAAGGCTCAGCGTCTTAAACTTGGGATGCGGTACGGGACCCAACTCCCTTGTGCCCGTGACGATTATCCTGGACGTTGTGCACGACTGCTCACAAAGATTTGGATGCCCTTGCCCAGAGCTCCAAGTATTCTTGAATGATCTCCCGAGTAACGACTTCAACACAATCTTCAAGAGCATTCCTTCATTCTATAAGAAGATCGAAGAAGAGAAAGCAGACGGGTTTTCTGGATTATGCTTCGTATCAGCAGTTCCTGGATCGTTCTATCGGAGGCTGTTCCGGAGTGAGAGCTTGCACTTTGTTTACTGTGCTAATAGCCTACATTGGATCTCTCAGGTACTTTTTTCAATGTGTTCTTGAATAGTAAGTCATAACAAAAAGATTTATATTTGAAAGAAGTTATTTCATATAAGGAAAAAGGAAATCAAATACGGCCGCAACTAATACTAATTGACATTTGATTGTGGTTGTTCAAGTACTCTTCTCTGCAAAAAGAAAAAAAGAAAAGAGAAAGTTGATTGTGTGGATAGACCGCATGTGCTATTGCCAAATTAAACTAATTATGCTTGTAGCTTTTTTGTTGCACATAGACTCCCAAGTGAAAACTTATTGATCCTTTTCATTCTGTCTATCAGCAACAATAAATTTTCACTCAGGGGATCTATCGGCAACAATAGAACTGCAGGCAGTAAGTTACCATTTGGCGATACTACATGGGGTGGGTCTATACACAATTAATCCAAAAAGGAAAACGAACATGAGAAATTTCTTCAATATGTTTGGCATATTAAAAAATTCTTCATATCCCTCTTTAACACCCACACCCCACACCCAAAAAAAAAAAAAAACCAAGAGAGAGAGAGAGAACATTTTTGAGGAAATTCTCAAATACTAGAATTAATGTGCAGGTTCAATATGTAAAATCAAAGTCATGACAGATTTTCATAGAATATGATAGAAAATTGTAAAAGCTTACAAACTATCCTTATTCCTTACCAAACTACCGACACACGCGCTGTTCTTGCCTAATTAAATCCTATCACTAACCATTTAATATTCATCTGGTTGCATACAGCAAGAATTTTTATTATTGAATAGTCATTTTCAGTTTCTTTCTCCAACAGTTATTTTGTCTTTAAGT
The DNA here is from genome assembly GCA_012295165.1 of Asparagus setaceus. Classification (NCBI taxonomy): domain Eukaryota; kingdom Viridiplantae; phylum Streptophyta; class Magnoliopsida; order Asparagales; family Asparagaceae; genus Asparagus; species Asparagus setaceus. The sequence continues at coordinate 35,753,251 of CM022708.1, read as the reverse complement.
TCTGTGTTTTCAGCACCAAAACCTCTTTAAAAGATTTGAGAGGTTTTATATTTACTGCTAAAATATATTATTGACAAAACTACTGATTTGAACAAGCCCCTCCAATGCTTAGTGAAATGACAGATATTAACAAGGGCAATATATGTTACGGGAAAAACAATCCGTATATTGTATTTAAGGCGTATCTGTTGCAGTTTCAAAGAGATTTGACACATTTTCTCAAATCAAGATCTGAGGAGATAATTGCTGGAGGGTGCATGGTTCTTGAGCTACTGGGGAGGAAAACCTTAGATCCTTATGCAAATGAATGCTATTACCATTTTGACGATTTAGCTCTTGCTATGAGGGACTTAGTTGAAGAGGTAAACAACTAAATTCATAATCTCAACATGTATTTTTTTTCTTCTTCGGACCTCATGAGATATATGTCATTACAAATTTACAAGGTTTCACTGATCATTTTTAAACTTGGGGGGATATAATGAAATTTCTTTCTTCTCTATGAATGAAAAACTTATATAAATGCATGCAAATTTTGTGGAGGGTATCATGGAAGAAGAGAAGATGAATTCCTTCTACGCGCCAAACTATGCACCTCACATAGATGAATTCAATGAAGTTATCAAAGCTGAAGGGTCCTTTAGAATCATCCGATGCGAATAATTTGTTTGAGAAGTTGGATTATCATCTGACGAAGAGTGGGAGACGTGATATGACGTTTGTTGTCGCTTCGCTTGCAAGAAATTAAAGAATGGTGAATATTGCTTGTAAAAACATAAAAAAAGAATGGGTTTTTCTTTTGTGCGCGGTTTTCTATTTGAATGGCAATGTGGAGTATATGGACGTATTTCATTAAAGAGATAAACCGATGGAAATGTGGAATTAATAAGAGTAATATCATTGCCTCAAACTATTTTTTGTTAAGGTTGCCAAATTCCAACATTCTGATGCATATGTAATAAAAAGATTTAGATTGGCTCGAGACTTGATTCCATTGTGATACGTATAGTTGTATTAGTAATAATTTTAATATGGCGATCCATTTTTATAAGATAACTTTTGTATTGGGTTGTTGTGTATTGGACCAAATTGTTGGGTATTGGACTCAGATTTAATTAGAGATTATAACTTAATAACACTCTTCACCAAAATGGATATATGTGTTATTGGACCATGCACCTCATGCCCGTTATGAAGAAGTGGCATATTCTTCTATAGTGGCGGAGCCAGGACCCACTAGGTAGTGGGGGCAAAAATTTATAAATAATATATAATATCAGACGTCATTGCTTCAAATAACTATCTCGACATTATCTTAGTAGTTATGATCTTTTTAAACTTTATCTATAACCTATTTAAAAATATACAACTAAATGGTTTTATATAATTAGAAATAATAAACTACTACTATAAATTGAGATTAATAATGATAACATAGAAAATTAAAAATTTCCACTTAGAAAAGTGTTTTGATTGATTATGGTCATCGTTAGGCCATATTTTTTTCTATTACGCAACAAAGCTTTACCCACTATATCATAATTCACAAGTTCTACTTTTATGCAAAATTAATTATAATAAAATCTTATGTAAAGTATTTAAAACATATAAAGCTTAAAGATTGTACCTATTTTCTCCCCCCAAAATCCAAAATCATTCTATCTCTCTAGTAGTCGCACCTTTCATTTTGATTTTCTCTTGAAATGGATCGATCCATAATGACGGCAAAGTAAGAGGGATCGATTAGAGATAATTAGGATTAGTTAATGGGGTATTTGGATTTAACTAAATATGCCTTATCAAACTAATTGCATTTAGTTAAAAATTCATTATATTTAACAATATGGGCCTCTATTTAAAGTACATGTCATTATAATTAAAAGTATAATTTATTTAAACTTACAAGTGGGCTATAATAAAATTAAACTGTAAATACCATAATAGTTATGTGTCTAAGAGACCAAGTGTTGATCAAAAAAAAGAACGGTGGGGCAAATGCTTAGCTAGTTAATACCACGAAATTTTTTAAAACATGTTAAATACCCTTAGTTATGCAAAGTTAAGAGTATTTAAGTTCAAGTTTTAAAATCTTTAGGGTAGGGTATTTAAGTGGCAGTTTAAAACCTTTATGCTATTGATTTATGCTATTGAAGTGAAATTTTTTAAAAATTTTAGGGTATATAAGTGCTACCAAAAATAAGTAATGGTATATAAATGAAAGTTTTAAAACTTTAGGGTATGAAAGTGTTGTAAAGATCAAGTGAGGGTATGTAAATGCAACATAGAGGAAGCTATAGGGTATTTTAGAATACCACTAAAGAATATAAATTTTGTATATTTGTGGACGAAAAGATATTAAAAATTTAAAACATGTTAGAGAAGGACTTTTATCAGTTGGTAGGTTATCAATTTTATACATGAACTATGTTTTTCTACTTTAAACAAATACGAGCCATAAATATTTTCCTTTTACGATTTATAAAGGGATTTGGATTCGCTTCGCTATGAAAACTCAATAGAGAAATAATTAACTTTCAATTCTAACCATTTATTATTTAATTGACAATTATATATGAATCCTCTTGAGTGAAAAAATAAAGAAAATGTTGGAAAAGGAAGAACAAAATTCAAAATTTGCATTAGTCTTTGTTTAAACAAGCTACAAAATCTATGTGCATCTCACAACAACAAGTAAGGGTATATAATTGAAAGGTTTAGAAACTTATGTAAATGCTGTCAAAATAAGTGAGGTATATAAATACAACATAGGAAAACTATAGGGTATTTTAGAATACCACTAAAGAATATAAATTTTTTATATATGTGGACGAAAAGATATCAAATTAAAATTTAAACACAAGTTACAGAAGGACTTTTATTAGTTGATCGGTTATCCATATATTTTATAGATGAACTATGTTTTTCTACTTTAAAAAATACGAGCCATAAATTTATTTTTTCAATTTATAAAACTGTTTTGGATTCATTTCTCTATGAAAACTCAATAGAGAAATAATTAACTTTCAATTCTAACCATTTATTATTTAATTGACAATTATATATGAATCCTCTTGAGTGAAAAAATAAAGAAAATGTTGGAAAAGGAAGAACAAAATTCAAAATTTGCATTAGTCTTTGTTTAAACAAGCTACAAAATCTATGTGCATCTCACAACAACAAGTAAGGGTATATAATTGAAAGGTTTAGAAACTTATATAAATGCTGTCAAAATAAGTGAGGTATATAAATACAACATAGGAAAACTATAGGGTATTTTAGAATACCACTAAAGAACATAAAATTTTGTATATTTGTGGACGAAAAGATATTAAAAATTTAAAACATGTTAGAGAAGGACTTTTATCAGTTGGTAGGTTATCAATTTTATACATGAACTATGTTTTTCTACTTTAAAACAAATACGAGCCATAAATATTTTCCTTTTACGATTTATAAAGGGATTTGGATTCGCTTCGCTATGAAAACTCAATAGAGAAATAATTACCTTTCAATTCTAAGTATTTATTTTATTTATTATTTATTTGACGGTTATATATGATTCATCCTTTTTTCGGTGAATATATATGATTCATCTTGAGTGGGAAAAAAACAGAGAATATGATCCATTTACATGGCTGGTAAATTTTGCAATAAAAGTTGTGTCGCTATTGTTGTTGTTTAGTGAATTTTTAGAAGGCTTAATTGCACATAAATGCCTATAATTTCCCTACTTTGCACTTATATATTCTCACTTGTTTTGGCAGCTCAACCTAAAGTTTTAAAATTGCACTTATATATTCTCACTTGTTTTGGCAGCTCAACCTAAAGTTTTAAAATGTGCACTTACACTAAAGTTTTAAAATGTGCACTTACACTAAAGTTTTAAAAATTTAAGTGCGTTTAAAAATTTTAGGATATCTAAGTACCGGTTTTAAAATCTTTTATGGTATTCAAGTGAAAGTTTTAAAACTTTAGGGTATACAAGTCTGCTAAAAAAAGTAATGGTATATAAGTGAGAGTTTTAAAAATTTTAGGGTATGAAAGTGTTGTAAAGATCAAGTGAGGGTATGTAAATGCAACATAGAGGAAGCTATAGGGTATTTTAGAATACCACTAAAGAATATAAATTTTTTATATATGTGGACGAAAAGATATTAAAAATTTAAAACATGTTAGAGAAGGACTTTTATCAGTTGGTAGGTTATCAATTTTATACATGAACTATGTTTTTCTACTTTAAAACAAATACGAGCCATAAATATTTTCCTTTTACGATTTATAAAGGGATTTGGATTCGCTTCGCTATGAAAACTCAATAGAGAAATAATTACCTTTCAATTCTAAGTATTTATTTTATTTATTATTTATTTGACGGTTATATATGATTCATCCTTTTTTCGGTGAATATATATGATTCATCTTGAGTGGGAAAAAAACAGAGAATATGATCCATTTACATGGCTGGTAAATTTTGCAATAAAAGTTGTGTCGCTATTGTTGTTGTTTAGTGAATTTTTAGAAGGCTTAATTGCACATAAATGCCTATAATTTCCCTACTTTGCACTTATATATTCTCACTTGTTTTGGCAGCTCAACCTAAAGTTTTAAAATTGCACTTATATATTCTCACTTGTTTTGGTACTTATATATACCCTAAAGTTTTAAAATGTGCACTTACACTAAAGTTTTAAAAATTTAAGTGCGTTTAAAAATTTTAGGATATCTAAGTACCGGTTTTAAAATCTTTTATGGTATTCAAGTGAAAGTTTTAAAACTTTAGGGTATACAAGTCTGCTAAAAAAAGTAATGGTATATAAGTGAGAGTTTTAAAAATTTTAGGGTATGAAAGTGCAGTAAAAATCAAGTGAGGGTATGTAAATGCAACATAGAGGAAGCTATAGGGTATTTTAGAATACCACTAAAGAACATAAAATTTTGTATATTTGTGGACGAAAAGATATTAAAAATTTAAAACATGTTAGAGAAGGACTTTTATCAGTTGGTAGGTTATCAATTTTATACATGAACTATGTTTTTCTACTTTAAACAAATACGAGCCATAAATATTTTCCTTTTACGATTTATAAAAGGGATTTGGATTCACTTCGCTATGAAAACTCAATAGAGAAATAATTACCTTTCAATTCTAAGTGTTTATTTTATTTATTATTTATTTGACGGTTATATATGATTCATCCTTTTTTTCGGTGAATATATATGATTCATCTTGAGTGGGAAAAAAACAGAGAATATGATCCATTTACATGGCTGGTAAATTTTGCAATAAAAGTTGTGTCGCTATTGTTGTTGTTTAGTGAATTTTTAGAAGGCTTAATTGCACATAAATGCCCTATAATTTCCCTACTTTGCACTTATATATTCTCACTTGTTTTGGCAGCTCAACCTAAAGTTTTAAAATTGCACTTATATATTCTCACTTGTTTTGGCAGCTCAACCTAAAGTTTTAAAATGTGCACTTACACTAAAGTTTTAAAATGTGCACTTACACTAAAGTTTTAAAAATTTAAGTGCACGTTTTAAAAATTTTAGGATATCTAAGTACCGGTTTTAAAATCTTTTATGGTATTCAAGTGAAAGTTTTAAAACTTTAGGGTATACAAGTCTGCTAAAAAAAAGTAATGGTATATAAGTGAGAGTTTTAAAAATTTTAGGGTATGAAAGTGTTGTAAAGATCAAGTGAGGGTATGTAAATGCAACATAGGAAAACTATAAAGTATTAAGTGCCATTATGTGTTTTATTTACCACGAAAGAATATAAATTTTTTATATATGTGGACGAAAAGATATCAAATTAAAATTTAAACACAAGTTACAGAAGGACTTTTATTAGTTGATCGGTTATCCATATATTTTATAGATGAACTATGTTTTTCTACTTTAAAAAATACGAGCCATAAATTTATTTTTTCAATTTATAAAACTGTTTTGGATTCATTTCTCTATGAAAACTCAATAGAGAAATAATTAACTTTCAATTCTAACCATTTATTATTTAATTGACAATTATATATGATTCCTCTTGAGTGAACAAAATAAAGAAAATGTTGGAAAAGGAAGAACAAAATTCAAAATTTGCATTAGTCTTTGTTTAAACAAGCTACAAAATCTATATGCATCTCACAACAACAAGTAAGGGTATATAATTGAAAGGTTTAGAAACTTATGTAAATGCTGTCAAAATAAGTGAGGTATATAAATACAACATAGGAAAACTATAGGGTATTTAAGTATTATTAAGCCTTTTAGAATACCACTAAAGAACATAAATTTTTTATATATGTGGACGAAAAGATATCAAATTAAAATTTAAACACAAGTTACAGAAGGACTTTTATTAGTTGATCGGTTATCCATATATTTTATAGATGAACTATGTTTTTCTACTTTAAAAAATACGAGCCATAATTTTTTTTTTTTTGGGGTGCGATTTACAAAGGGATTTGGATTCTCTTGGCTATGAAAACTCAATAGAGAAATAATTAACTTTCAATTCTAACCATTTATTATTTAATTGACAATTATATATGATTCATCCTTTTATATATGATTCATCTTGAGTGGGAAAAAAACAGAGAATATGATCCATTTACATGGCTGGTAAATTTTGCAATAAAAGTTGTGTCGCTATTGTTGTTGTTTAGTGAATTTTTAGAAGGCTTAATTGCACATAAATGCCCTATAATTTCCCTACTTTGCACTTATATATCCTCACTTGTTTTGGCAGCTCAACCTAAAGTTTTAAAATTGCACTTATATACGCTCACTTGTTTTAAGTATTATATATACCCTAAAGTTTTAAAATGTGCACTTACACTAAAGTTTTAAAATGTGCACTTACACTAAAGTTTTAAAATGTGCACTTACACTAAAGTTTTAAAAATTTTAGGATATCTAAGTACCGGTTTTAAAATCTTTTATGGTATTCAAGTGAAAGTTTTAAAAACTTTAGGGTATACAAGTGCTGCTAAAAAAAAGTAATGGTATATAAGTGAGAGTTTTAAAAATTTTAGGGTATGAAAGTGCAGTAAAAATAACTGAGGGTATATAAATGCAACATAGGAAAACTATAAAGTATTAAGTGCCATTATGTGTTTTATTTACCACGAAAGAATATAAATTTTTTATATATGTGGACGAAAAGATATCAAATTAAAATTTAAACACAAGTTACAGAAGGACTTTTATTAGTTGATCGGTTATCCATATATTTTATAGATGAACTATGTTTTTCTACTTTAAAAAATACGAGCCATAAATTTATTTTTTCAATTTATAAAACTGTTTTGGATTCATTTCTCTATGAAAACTCAATAGAGAAATAATTAACTTTCAATTCTAACCATTTATTATTTAATTGACAATTATATATGATTCCTCTTGAGTGAACAAAATAAAGAAAATGTTGGAAAAGGAAGAACAAAATTCAAAATTTGCATTAGTCTTTGTTTAAACAAGCTACAAAATCTATGTGCATCTCACAACAACAAGTAAGGGTATATAATTGAAAGGTTTAGAAACTTATGTAAATGCTGTCAAAATAAGTGAGGTATATAAATACAACATAGGAAAACTATAGGGTATTTAAGTATTATTAAGCCTTTTAGAATACCACTAAAGAATATAAATTTTGTATATATGTGGACAAAAAGATATAAAAAGAAGGACTTCTATTAGTTTATAGGTTATCTAATATCTATAAATTTTATACATGAACTATGTTTTTCACTTTAAAACAAAATACGAGCCATAATTTTTTTTTTTTTTTTGGGTGCGATTTACAAAGGGATTTGGATTCTCTTGGCTATGAAAACTCAATAGAGAAATAATTACAAAAGGGATTTATAAAATTTGAAGTTTGTTTTAGTCCTTGTTTTAACACAGCTGGCTACAAATTCTATATGCATCTCACAACAAAAATAAACAAAAGAACAAGCTAACACTACACTCTACAGTTCTCCATCAACCCCTCAACAACCGAGCTCTTGCTAAACAAACACCGCCGGCACATCGGACACGTCGAATGGTCCGTGAGCCACCGGCCCACGCAATCCGCGTGGAAACCATGCCCACAGTTCGGCAAGACCCGAACCTGCTCTCCTCCCACAAAATCCGACAAGCAAATCGTACACTCGGATCCAAGCCCATGCAACCCGACCCGACCCGAGTAAACGATCATCGGCAAGGCACTCAATGCCCTGGTCCGCGCTCCGAACTGGTCCACTGGATCCAACGGGCTGGCTTCGGCTCGAACAAATATTTGTTTTAGCACTTGGATTGTGAACCTTACTATGATATTTAGGACGAGTCCGATGATCACTGCGCAGACTAGTGCGGCGAGGATTGCGATGGCGTCGGCGTCGACGCCCGGGCTCGATTCGGCGGAGGGAGGTTTGTTGAGGGGAATGTAAGGGAGGGATCTCCTTGAGAGAATATTTGGAGAAGGAGACATGGTTGGATGAAGATGGAGGCTTTGAGGAGTGCATGTAGATGTTGAGGTTTTGTGTAAGATATATATGAGGGTAGTATGTATATTTAAATGGAAATATAAAGGGTGTGGGTAAAGGTAATCTTAGTCTTTTGATTAATTTGTGAGACAGCTTTAAGTTGTAATTAACATGTGATTAAGAGTGGTGCGATGGTCATTGATCACAACTTAGATCTTAACCGGAGCTTTGTTTTCTGGTCTAATTTTACTTGTCCAACTCATACTCAACTTTTAGTTTCTTCTCTAATAATAAGGTGGAGCGGTAGCAAAACAATTTGCTATAAATTGTGTTTGCTTTTGTGAACTACCACTATTGTTGTCACATCTATAATTCATTTTCAAAGTACAAACAAAAGACATCTATGCATAGAAATAGGTATCTTGAATGTCACCTACCTAACAAAAATCTCGTAGAAATAGGTATCTTAAATGTCATCTATCAGAATCTCGTAACGCTTTAGAATTTATATTTTACTTCAAATTAGTAGCTCGACTGTAATATCTAAATATAAAAGCATGAAATGTCTACCGGATTGTATGAAATGTAATGTTTAGCTTGACGTACTCTGTGATTGACTAAATAACGACTGTAAAGTTCTCCTCCGTCCAAATATTTTATTTAAATAATATAGAATACATCTCACTGCCTCACTGGCTGCATTTTATAACCCCTCATTTTCACTCACTTCCATGGTTAAATCGAAGATTTTTAGCAAAACTTCAGTGGAGGTTCATGATGTATTGACCAATATCATTTGGATTCTTAATTTTTAGAAGTCATCAATAATGATCTATAACGTTACCTTCGTCATCAAATCTTGCTAATGTGGCCATTTGTGAAAGTCTAAGTTCAATACCAACTTGTAGTTTCATTAGTTATTTGTTGATGTAGCCGTGATGTGGCAGGACAAACTTGGTTTCAATAATTTTTGCTAACATGGTATGCCACGTTTTCACACTTCAACAACATTTAACGAAAGTTTATAAAAAAACTAGGTTGATCACTGATGACTTCCAAACATTAGGATCCAAATAATATTTGGCCGATACATCAGGGACCTCCTATGAACTTTTGCCATGAATAATTTTCACATACAAAACTCAATTAATGCAAAATTCCCACTCTGATCCAGTTGCAATTTCATGAACGATAACGATAGTAAATTCATCCCACAGGTACACCATAACCGAGCATCACAAATCTCATAATTGTAAAAAGATTACTTTGTTTTTACTAACGAATCTTGCTTTCATTATAATAATAGGCCGAAGTTTTTAATGGGCATGGAAGCTAATCCTTCTGTTGATCAAAAGTTGATTACAACCCTATCTCTCTCGTTAATGGAGCATCCACTGACTAAACCCCTCCGAGATCTTCTCGATTGAGAGCTTGGCACGTAGCGACACGTGGAAGAAGGCGTGCTGATGTGTCTAAAGCTGTATGGTTCTGTTGCGGGTCCCACTTTTTAGGGGGAATAACGTGGAAAGCCCGATGCTTGCCTGGTCTAGCCGCGAAATGAACGTTATATGCTGATTTGTCTAGATATTAGTAGTCCCGCTCACATAGATGTAATCCTAGTTGGATGCTGATGGAGCATAGCATTAGCGTCTAAAACAAGAGAAATACATTGGACGCGGTCTATCGCATATGTAGCGTGTCAACGGAGGAGATCCCTTGAATCAGTGTCAGAATTTTGTCCTAATGGTGTTCCCATTTAACTTATCATGGTCATATTTGAAATCAACATTGGTAATTTTATAATTTTGTCATCCTTAGCGGTACCTACTGTAATGTTAGTGGGGTTATAAGTAGTAAATACAAGTAAAAGTAAATAAAAATAAAAAGATCTATAAAGTAGGAAATCTAGTGGTGTCTTGTGACGCCGCTGAGCACTATGTAGCTTCATTACTAATTATGCATGATGTTTATGGGAGCTTATTTTTAGAAAAATTTTAACCTACTTAGCTTCTTCACTTATGATAAAAAAAATAAAAGTAAATATTGCATGGATAGAAAAATTATTTGTTTGATCAAACCTAGCTTATTCACGAGATGTTATAAGCTAATTTTTTTGAAGTCAGGGAATCCCAACTTTTTAAGTGAGACTTACAAGTTAGCTTATTTGGATGTCACCACACGTATAAATGTTGACGAAAAAAGTCCTCCCAAACACCCTCTTAGACACTAGCGTATAGATCCAGAGATACTCTTTTCCGCACGGCAACTTAGTCAATAATCATATACACTTGATAGTTTTCCTAGTAGTATTTGGATGTTGAGTGTCTCATAAAAAAGTACCTTGCACCTTTGTTTCTAGTGTAGTATTCAATTCTAAACCTTGAAATGTCCCATAAAACTTCACTAAACCTTAAAAGGTTCTCTTTGGCAAAGGATTAGTAGAGGGGCTAAGGAGGTTGAGCCCCTCACTAACCTCCCCAACAACAAAAAAGACCAACGGGCTAACAAATCTGATCAAAGAGCTCAATTACCAGTTAACAACCCGTTAATCCGTCACTTGACGGTTTTAGCTACTCCATGTAGGGAGGCGGAATAACTTTATTCCGCCTCCTTACACAGGGGGTAGACTATACCATATTGGAAAAATATCACGACAACTTATTTATGCATGGGAGAAAGAATTCATTATCAAGGTAAGCTGTAGTTCATATAAAAAAAATGTATGCTGTAGTTGAAGTATGAGCTATAACCGACCTCATTACGCGATAGGAATAATCATCAAATGGTTGCACATGATGAATGACTTAAAACAAATATAATAAGTGTTATAACATTAACTTCTCTCCCACTTTTGAATGGCCAAAAATAAAAATAAAAACTATATTTCCGGATATATACACACTCTCTTCATTAAAAGCAATTTAAATTTTTTATAAGTTTATTGATTAACAAAAATCGATTAATTTTTGTGAGATTATTATCTCTCTTTAATATTTAATTTCATTGAAAATAAAATTTTGTTTTTATTTGTCAACAATCATTTAATTAAATAATACAGAAATGATAATATTTTTACAGTTTACATATATGTAAATTCAAGTTAAAATTTTTAATCTAGAAATTCTTTGAATAAGATTAAAATTGGTATTTTTAAAAAAGAAGGAAGATTAACATCCTTAAAAAGACTAACCTTCATTTGAACTATCTAATCCAAACGGAACTAAATTTATTTGAAATCCCTCATGACGGGTTAACTAAGTTAACCCTTCTCTTTTAACCCCTTGCCAAGCGGTACCTATACTTTTCTTATTGGATTATCTACCGATAAATGCTAAATAACTAACATGGCTTTCGGTTGGGGTTTGTTGGGGGTGTGGGAATCCTAAAGCCATTTGCTATTTCTAGAATATTTTCTACTCAAGGGCTGTTTGGTTGGAAAAAAACAAGGAAGCCTATTTATAGAAAATCTATTTTCTATAATACACCTTAAAATTAGTAAAAGAGATGGGATGAGGTAACGTGTCACCATTTTATTGAATGATGTGATCCATTATTCAAGAAACTAGATTTTTTTAAGGAAATGAGTATAGCCACCTTTTGATGGGAGGATCCCTCAATTTTCTTTAGAGAAAAACGAGCAAAATTGACCCGCGCATTGCCGCGGCATTTGTGTGAAGAAGTTGTTATACATTTTGCTTAGAAATTTTTTTAAATTTGTGTATAAAAATATTTTTGGGAGTTTTATTATGAAAAAATTAGTGTGAATGAAGAAAAATAATTTAAACATTTGGTTCACAAAATTCTTTTTAAACTTGTGAATAAAAATATTTTTCATTTTGTATTATTGATAAATTATTGTAGGAAAAGTAAAAAATAACAGTTTAAGCATATGGACAGTATTAATATTTTAGGTAGGTTTATTGTATATGAATTAGTGTGGAGAAAAAAGGCTCATTTTGAAGTAGAAAAATATTAGTTAAAGCATTTGCAAAATACTAATGCCTTTGTACTTGTTATGTATATAAATTAGTATGGAGAAAGGCAAATAATAATAATAATAATAAATTAATAAATAAATGCTCATTCGATTTAGAAAGAAATATTTTTGAGAAAATTAGTCCCTCACAACTTCAATAATTTTAGTCCCTCAAATCTCAATAATTGCTTATTAGTCTCTCAAATTCTAAAGTCTTACAATTTGGTCCCTCAATGACGAAAATCACTCTTAGTTATGAATTCTCTCTTAAAGCACATCTTGCTCAAATATGGAATATTTGCACTTTGGTAATTTAAAGTTTACATCCTTTAATAATACCAAAGTTTTTGGCACTTTGATACCCTAAAGTTCACACCTTTTAATTTTGATACCTCGAAGTTTTTCTAGCACTTTTGTTAAGACAAATTTTACATATTTTTCACTGTTATACCCAATTTTATTTTTGATAGTTTTATACCTTAAACTTTTCTTAAACTTTAGGGCATTAAAGTTTAAAAATGCAAATTTTGAGATATTAAAGTAAAAAAGAATCTTTGAGGTATGAAAGTTAAAAATGTATAAACTTTTCTGAATATCAAAGTGTCAAAAAAGGTTTGGAATATCAAGCTTTAAAATGTCAAAGTTTGCTATTGACAAAAATCATTTTAGAGGTGAATGATTATAAAATCACATAGTCATAAAACTTTAGGTCTATAGGTTAAAAACACTTGTATGATGCCACAACATTAGTGTTAGGAAAAAACCAAATAAATAGTTTAAGCATTTGGTTTAAGTATGCACCGCATATATAACAACTTAGAGAAACATATAGAAAGTTGCAATATAATATAGTAATTTACAATGTGTACCAAGTATTGGAATACAAATTTAGTTTAAGATTATTTCAAAAGAGTATTTTGGACTAAGAATGACTTTTGGAAGACTGTGAATTTTAAAAATAAGTGGTGGTGTGGAGGTAAAATTTTTGGTTTATTAGCGAAATCCCTTTCGAAATTGTGAGTTTAAAAATAAGTAAGTGTAAAATTTTAAAGTTATTGGCAAAAACATCTACAATTTGATGTTGAAACATTAGTGTCAAAAAAAGGGAAAAATAATATTTTAAAATTTAGTTAAAAAATGCATTGTATATGTAGGCACTTGGTTAAAAGTTGTAATAAAAATCATAGCATAATATATATTATAAATTGCTAGAATACAAATTAACTGGGTTTTAAAAATTAGGTTTACAGGCAAATTATGTTGATTTTCATATTCTCAAGTTAGTATTTTGATGATAACAATATGTGTTCTATATATGTGTTTTGTGTGTATTATAACTTGTTGATGCAGATATCATTATTATTAAATTTGGACAAGTGCAAGCTAAGCTCAAGGCATTATGAAGTATCGAAGATGATGAGAAGCAAGTTAAATGTAAATTTTTCTCATATGTGTTTTGTGTGTATTATAACTTGTTGATCAGGATATCATTATTATCAAATTTGGACAAGTGCAAGCTAAGCTCAAGGCATTATGAAGTATCGAAGATGATGAGAAGCAAGTTAAATGTAAATTTTTCTCTTCTTTACTTAGAATTATTGTACAAGCCTTGATCACACACACACACTTAGAACACACTAACACATGCTTAGTGTGTTGGTTAATTATAGAAATCCCTATATTAACCATTAGAGTTATTAGTTATTTTACAAGTTTTAAAATATTGCATTAACATCATTTTAATCTTTAATAGTCGACTAATTAGTATAGTAGTCGACTAGTCATGTGTTAATGTCAAATTAAAGTTTCGTCATTTTACGTAATAGTCGACTAATGACTACGGTATAGTCGACTAATTGAGACTTAAACACTTTTTCATAATTCGTAAAGTGCAGTAGTCGACTACTAGTATAGTATAGTCGACTACTAAGGGCTTACACCGAAAATCAAGTTACGTCATATCACGGTGTAGTCGACTACTAGTATAGTATAGTCGACTACTAAATTATAAAGCGATTTTCAACATTACGTCAATTGAGTAGTCGACTAATGACTACGGTATAGTCGACTACTAAGCTACAAAGCTGTTTTATAAAGTCCGTTTCTTCTGAGTAGTTGACTAATGACTGTTTGTAGTCGACTCTGATCTGATTTTCGACTTTTCAGAATTTGAATTTATGAACGTTTTTGTTCAGTTAATATCCGTTTCTTGGCTTTCAAAAAGTGTCTTTTCAAGGGACATATATATACAAAAACTTCAGAAAAATAAAGATAGATAAAAACAATTTTTTATGCATTCTTCTTGTGTTTTTGAAAGTCCAAAAGAAAGAAAAAGAATTCTAAAAAAAAAAAAGGTTGAATCTGATATTGCTATTGATTTCACTACATTCAAAATAAGATTTAGGCAATATCAAAGATTAAAAAAGTTCCTAAGCCACTGCTGCACATCACCAACACTTCAAGGCTTATAGAAATTGTATTTCTTCTTCAAAAAGGAACTCTCGGGTGTGAGAGTTGGTGATCTCAGGTTTGAGATTGTTGCAATTTGCATGGGCTTGCAAATTGGTCAGGTTTGTGTTTGATTTTGTAATTTGTTTTCAAAATCATAGTGGAAACTCTCAAGCGGGATTTGCTTGGGGACTGGATGTACACCGGGAAGGTGGAACCAGTATAAAATCCCTATGTTTGTGATTGTTCAATTTTTGTGATTGTTGCTATCGTATTGCAATTTATTATCTATTTTGCATAAAATTTTATAAAATACTATTCACCCCCCTCTAGTGTTTAAGTGTGTTAGATCAACGATCCTACAAATTATAATATCCTATATTTAATGTCTAAGAATATATGGTCCACATATCACATGTTTTTTATTTTTCATAATGTAAAATCTAATGAAAAGCTTTTGACAAAAAGTATTACTAATAATAAATAGTATGGAGCACCGGGGTGATGATCAGATGATTGGATGTTCCAATATGACTTTCATGGTATTGTGTTCGACACTCGGCGTCTTCATTATAGAGTATATAAATAAATAAATGTTAGGGTTATTTATATATTTACTCTTTAAATCATGAATATTTACAAAAATACCGTCACAAACTCAGTATTTGCAAAACTATCCCTGAAATCATCAATTAGGAAAAAATTAGCCTCAAAGCAATTGCTCATCAACTTTGAGAAGCTAAATTGTAATTGCATTGTAATACCAATAAAATGATCAAATTTTTATCACGAAGTTGATGATTAATTGATTTTAGGGGTTTTTTTTTACTAAAATTGATGATTTGAGATGTATTTTTTGCAAATATTAAAGATTTATGGGGCATTTTTACAAAT
Organism: Asparagus setaceus; assembly: GCA_012295165.1. NCBI lineage: Eukaryota > Viridiplantae > Streptophyta > Magnoliopsida > Asparagales > Asparagaceae > Asparagus > Asparagus setaceus. The sequence goes on along the minus strand of CM022708.1, from coordinate 35,737,468 downwards.
ACCCATAATTAAGGGGTATATATGCAAACAACCCTAAAAATTATCATGCATTATGTAAAAATTCATCTGCGACCCGCATGTGAAACGCAGAGGCATTGACCAAGTGAGCTCACAGTGGTTCTTAGCAATTAGGAAAATAAAAGTAAATTTTACTGTAGCACGAAAAGACATTCAACAGTAACAAACCCAATAAATAACTTTACTGTAGCTTAGGAACAGTGCTGAGGCTGTTAACTTTAGTATATAGACGAGCAAAATTGGCCCGCGCGTTGCCGCGGCATTAGTGTAAGAAAACTATGAAAAAGGGAATGAAGAAAAGTTTTATAATTGACACTACAATGCTTATCTGAAGTAAACAATTTAAATGAGCAAATTAGAAAACCGTAAGATAATCAATACATTGAAGTATGAAGGAGCAAAATAAATTTCTGAAAGCAAGGCATCTAACCTGAATAGAAGCAAGGAGAAGATAAGTCCCTGTAGAAAGAAAAAGAAAGGAAGAAATGTTAAGCACATTAAGCAAATGTATTAACATCTTAATAATAAAGTAATAAAGAACAACAAATTATGAACAAAGAACAAAATGGTTTTCTCCTCCATTTAATTATACATGCACTTCTTTTGCAATATAGCTCCAAATTAGGTAAATACAGTCCTCTTTAATCTAATCATGGATATAGTTCTTCTGCAGTATAGCTCCAAATTTGGTAGATTTATTGTTAACAACTATGCAAGAATCTCGGAAAAAGTCAAAATAAAGAAAATCAAAGTAAAGTCCCCTGACCTCTCATCCTTGGCGGGCTGAGATTCATAATTCCAATTTAGTGAAGCTTATGACACATTGATAAAAGACTATGCATTTGATTTTTCCATAAAATTCAACAAAGCACATTGCAAATGCAACTACAATGAGCACTATTAAGTTCTCTTTCAATTACAAAGCCAATATCATATCAAGCAGTAGCAGACCCCCAAACAATATCCTTCAAGCTTCAACGCCGGCGAGCGGTCATCGCTACAAAACCTCCAATATTACCATCATATCCCCTCCTACGTTCTTCAAACAAAATCTAGCCTCAAGATAAAAATAGGGTTTTGTAAAAATGAGAAATTATGGTTAAAAAAAAACCAGATATAAAGGGATGTTTCTGGAGAACTCTAGCCTAGGAACAGTATGTAGAAATTTCGGTTGCTGTAGCTTATGAACAGTGGTTAGGCTGTTAATTTTAGTATATAGATAAATAAATATTTGAACTCAGCAGAGACTTGTGAGACACCCAGGGGTTGTGAGAGTAAAAAAACTAGAGGAGGTCTACATGACGAACGCCGCAAATCACGGGGTGTTTTCTGTGAAAATTAATTGCGGAAATTTTACGCCGGCACCCGCCATCCAAAATCTTCGTCTTTCCCCCTTTTCACTGTTGCACAGAATATGCTCTCCCTTTGCAGCCTCTTGTCCCTCCCTTTTCGCGCTCCCTCAACGCTTCTTCGTCACTCTCTGCCCCCTCAAAACATTCCATAAATAACCAAACATTTCCCACTCAAATAGACAATTTTACCCTCACCTTCCCCCCATATTGCCCTCCATGTCCTCCTCTCCCCTCGAAAAATCCTAGCTCGTCAACGGCGATCCAATGGAGGAGGGATTCGCCGAGAGCTCGTCGCCGTCGAGGTCATCCCCCCTATCCCCCACCGACATCAAGGCCGGGATCTACGCGAGGCTCGTCGAGATCGGCAACGACGAGGCCGCCTCCGATCCCGACTTCTTCGCTCGGATCGAGGCTCACTTCGCCCGGTTGCCTCAGAGGTATCGGATTCTTGAACCTCGAGTTGAGTTCGCTGCGGTTGAGTCCATTTGAGATTTTTGCATGATTTTTTTATTTTTTGGGTTCAGTTATGGATTGGATATGAGCGTTGATAGAGCTGAAGATGTTGTTCTTCATCGGAGAATTCTTGCGGAGGCGAAGGATCCGAGCAAGCGGCCGGTCTTCCATGTTCGATTCTCGAAGGTACGACTGAATTAGTTAATTATTTAATTTAAGTAATTAATTGATTAAGTTAATGTGCGAATCTTTGAGGTGATATACTAATGTGAAGTTTGTTTGTTTCCTCTTCGAGGGGAAAAAGTAATGAAACCAAAGTATCAGCATCAGAGTAGACCAAATAGTATAGGACATAAGACCAATACCAAAATAGCTTAATGTGGCCAAAATCAAGTTCAAATCTCGTTGGGTCACTTCACATACTTAAAGCGGATTTATAACGAAAGAAAGTACCGCCACTTGATCGTTTTTTGGTGCTGTGGAAGGAACCTTTAAGACGAGCTGTAGCTTATAAAGCCCTTGTCGGGAGAAAACCTTGCATGATACATAACTAAACGAGTGTTGTAAGGATCCAAAGTTCAAAATGTTGGTTAAGTTCATATTGGTTTTGTTAGGTTCGAAAAGTTTTGTTCTAGTACAATGCTGAGTCTTTTAAGCGAATATTGACTAAAAATCTTTGCATCACTGCATAACCAACCATTTGGCTTGATGTATTCAATTTATCCATCAGAGTGCTAGTTCCGTTTGTTTGAAAATGCTACCAGTTTCTTCATGGCTTCTGCTTTTGAACATAAACTTCTGTATTGTGACTCAATCAACCAAAAATCAGATAAAGAGAGACGTTTCTAGAGAATTCTAGCATGATCATGTGAGTAAAAAATAAGAATTTTTCTTACTTGAAGTTGCACCGTGGAAAAGATCATAATTTTTTCCATGAGAAAAAAAATTAGAAATTTTGGGTACTGTGCTTAGGAACAGTTGTAAACTCGATAGTTTTAGTATATAGATAAAAGCACTTTTCCAAAATTATGATTTTGGACTGTATCAACAAAAACAAACACCTTACTTTTCTAAACAACAAAACCAAAATGAATAAGTTCACAAGGGAAAATAAATATCTAAAAAGAAAGTAACTAACCTGAGTAGAATAAAAAAGAGAGCAAATTCCTAAAGAAAAAGAAAGGGAAAAACTCATGTTACTAAATAATCACAAGACAAGCAATTTTATGACATAAAATTCATTAAAAACTTTCTACAAGAAAATAATGAAAGATTAAGGGAAGGAATTACCTTTAGGAGCAAAAGAAAAAGAGGAAGAATATGAGCGGACGATGAAAAATCCATCAAAGATCAAAGTATTTGATCTACTACCGGCGTGAAGTTTGAGATGAGAAGAAAACAAACGGAAAGCAAAGTGTTTGTACTGAGAATGCCACGTGGTTCCTATTGTTCACATCAAAATCCATAAAACCAAGCTACCCATATTTCAATCTTCAAATTTGGTGGGCCAAAGTCTATGTACACTTCATGATTCAATTTTGGTGGGCCCACATCCCCGATAGGTAAATGTCATAGCTATACTTTGGTTAGGTAAATATCATAGCTATACTTTTAGACAGCAAGGCTACATGGAAACTTTTGGAAAAATTAAAAAACACAACTTGATATAAAGAGTTGCAGCTGAGTTTGGGAAAAAATTACAGTGCTTAGGAACAGTATGTAGAGAAATTTCGGTTGCTGTAGCTTATGAACAGTGGTTAGGCTGTTAATTTTAGTATATAGATAAATAAATATTTGAACTTCAGCAGAGACTTGTGAGACACCCAGGGGTTGTGAGAGTAAAAAAACTAGAGGAGGTCTACATGACGAACGCCGCAAATCACGGGGTGTTTTCTGTGAAAATTAATTGCGGAAATTTTACGCCGGCACCCGCCATCCAAAATCTTCGTCTTTCCCCCTTTTCACTGTTGCACAGAATATGCTCTCCCTTTTCAGCCTCTTGTCCCCCCCTTTTCGCGCTCCCTCAACGCTTCTTCGTCACTCTCTGCCCCCTCAAAACATTCCATAAATAACCAAACATTTCCCACTCAAATAGACAATTTTACCCTCACCTTCCCCCCATATTGCCCTCCATGTCCTCCTCTCCCTCGAAAATCCTAGCTCGTCAACGGCGATCCAATGGAGGAGGGATTCGCCGAGAGCTCGTCGCCGTCGAGGTCATCCCCCCTATCCCCCACCGACATCAAGGCCGGGATCTACGCGAGGCTCGTCGAGATCGGCAACGACGAGGCCGCCTCCGATCCCGACTTCTTCGCTCGGATCGAGGCTCACTTCGCCCGGTTGCCTCCGAGGTATCGGATTCTTGAACCTCGAGTTGAGTTCGCTGCGGTTGAGTCCATTTGAGATTTTTGCATGATTTTTTTATTTTTTGGGTTCAGTTATGGATTGGATATGAGCGTTGATAGAGCTGAAGATGTTGTTCTTCATCGGAGAATTCTTGCGGAGGCGAAGGATCCGAGCAAGCGGCCGGTCTTCCATGTTCGATTCTCGAAGGTACGACTGAATTAGTTAATTATTTAATTTAAGTCTAAAGGTATGTGTTTGTTTGATTAATTAATTGATTATTAAGTTAATGCGCGAATCTTTGAGGTAATATACTAATGTGAAGTTTGTTTGTTTCCTCTTCGAGGGGAAAAAGTAATGAAACCAAAGCATCAGCATGAGAGTAGACCAAATAGTATAGGACATAAGAGCAATACCAAAATAGCTTAATATGGCACCCGGAAATGTACTGTAGTAATGTAAATGCAGTGGAATGGAAGTTTAAGATGTTACATGAGCAACCCGAGTTCAAATCCCGTTGGTCACTTCGCATACTTAAAGCCGATTTATAACAAAAGAAAGTACCGCCGCTTGATCATTTTTGGTGCTGTGGAAGGAACAAACCTTGCATGATGCATAACTAAACGAGTGTTGTAAGGATCTAAAGTTCAAAATGTTGGTTAAGTTCATATTTGTTTTGTTAGGTTGGAAAAGTCTTGTTCTAGTACAATGCTAAGAGGGTGTTTGGGAAGACTTATTTTTTGAAGCTTATAAGTTAGGATAGCTTTTAGTGGCTTTTGACTTTTATGATAAAAATATTATAAAAATTATTTAGATAGTATAGTAATTTGTTTGGTCAAATCTAGCTTATTTAGGTGAGCTTATAAGTTAGTTTTACAAAAGCGAGGTATACCAACTTTTAAAATGTGACTTATAAGCTAATTTATTTTGTATTTTACCAAACAGTTAGAAATGAAAAAGCTAGCTTAAAAGCTAGTTTGACCAAAAAATAAGCCACCCCAAACACCCTCTAAGTCTTTTAAGCGAATATTGACTAAAAATCTTTGCATCACTGCATAACCAACCATTTGGCTTGATCTTGGCTCACTTAAGATACAGGCCTATCTCACTCCTTGACAAGGTCTAGTATTCAATTTATCCGTCAGAGTGCTAGTTCTGTTTGTTTGAAAATGCTACCAGTTTCTTCATGGCTTCTGCTTTTGATCATAAACTTCTGTATTGTTTTGGACTACCTTCTTCATTTTGTGTTTCTTAGCGTTGGAATATTTTTATGGAGTTAATAGCTCATTGTCTCTCATTGGTCTTTGTCATGTTGAATAGTATCTTCGGACAAGAGGGGATGGGGATGATGATCTACGACAATCTACAAAAGTTTGTTCCACTTCAGGAAGGTTCAAGAATGCCAGAAATGGAGAAGAAAAGCCACCAAATTCCAGGTCCTTAACTCCTCATAAGTCAACTCTCAAATGCATCTTTGTATTTGCTGGCAACTCATCAATCCAATCATAATGACTGCACCCAAGAAGTTATGAAGTCATTGCCCTTCCTCTTACAAACTTTCTGGACCTCCATGTCAAGCCTATCATTGTTTTATTGGGAGATTGTATAACAGTAGATTTTCTTCTTTGCTAATTATTGATATTACTTCCTTGAATAGGATCAAAGATCGCGGAATTGATTTTGCACCTTGCTCAAAGCTTGAGGACTTGAATCTGGGAATGAGAAAAGATGCTAATTGTGTAGGAGATAGAAGGTCTTTCGTGGATGTTGGAAGGTATATGCTTCAAATTTCAGCCCATCTCTTTGTTGAAGTATCTTGTTTTGGAAGGCTCATGCTAGATGTATCCCGTTCTAGTTATATTTGAAGGACTTGAGATTTCAGTAGTTTTCTGTCACAATTTCGTCAAACAATCTTTTGTTCTACAATGGGTGTACATATAGATAATATTTTCCCCATCATTTTCCTTGTCTGTTGGATAACTTTTAATATGCACGTCATCTGTTCGGACACTGCTTGGAATTTTTGAGACTTGGGGGGCAAGTTTCATCACTTGTACTTCTGTTTCAAGAGTCCTTATTTAACTTGTGGCTGCAAAATGAGCTGATTTAGCAGTGGGAGTCCATTGTCACTTGGTTGGTATCACTAGGAGATGGATATGGCTCCCTGCAACAAATATATTACCTTTTCATCTTAGCCTCTTTCTTAGCGTAGAAGAATATGTTGCTTGATTTTATGTCATATTAGCTTAACCTGATTGTCAGGAATTTGGTAGCAATTTTAGAGGGTTAATATCACATCGACAACATGGTGTAATACTTGATCAATTCTTTAGTTTATGCTTTTCTGAGTTTGAGGAAAGGTCCATACTGATCTCATTTTATGGGAAAACCATATGATTAATGATAAGAAGTGAATTGGTCATACAGGCCCATGTTAAGCACAAAACAAAAGTTTGCAACCTTTATATTTTCTATTTGTTTAAGAATTCAACTAGTGAAATATTGTTATCCATGAAACATTAGTTCAACAGTGTTGAAGTGTCATCATCGCTAGAATCTTAGCTTGGAGCTGCAATTTTACAGGAGTTTTGCGAAATGATATAAGTGGCACAAGAGGGAGAAAATGGAAATAAAATTGATAGTGTGTGACATAAATCATAAATGGTTCTAGTACAACATTAAGAAATGACCAAAAGATTTCATCCCACTCGGGAAAATGATAGGAGACCATTGGCCTTGCTGCTAACTGAAGGTATATGCCCTTTCAGCTCCTTGGGTTTTGTCTCAATATAAAATATAATACCAGGAATGCACATTTTGAGTATATGCGAGGATTGAAGTAGTCTTACCTAATTTGCTCCATCTCCCTCATTCGTGATCCAGTTCATGCATACCAATTCGTGGTGCATTCTTAATGCGGATCACCAAAATGACTGATCCAATAAATAAAAGAAAGAGAACTAGTGACTAATTGATTCAACGAGTTTTCTGCTACATTTATCATTAATATTAGATTTTTCATAATAAATTTATACTTTTTGACATGTTATGACTTTAAAATTTAAAATAAAAATTTTGGTTTTTTAATGCAATTAGATTTGTGATCATAGTTTTTTAATTAAGATTCTTTGCTTTCTGTTTTTTTTTTGGTGAAAAAATGAAAATTTCTATTACCGTATCCCTTAATTTGATGTACTCTAAATTTCTAATGTATGTGTGTGCCATATTTCTGTCTAACGCATACAAATAAGACATGTATAAATATTGGCATGACACTACAAATATTCCAAGTATATAATGAGCTGATCACAGATCTGATGAAGCTTACCCCCCTTGTTACCACATATACCTGTATCATGAGTCCTTGCACACCCCGTATCTGGTCACACTTGAATGATTTTTGACTCCTGTGGGTATGGTTGTTGAACTACTCATGGAATAATATGGAAATTGTGAGAAAGTACTTGAAAATTTCTGCTGTTACATGTAACTTTTGACAGAGAAGGTCATGAGAAAGTCTCCTGAATGACCCCTTAGAGCCTCTGCTAACCTTAATACAGGGGTGATAACACTGGATTGAGTTGACATGAATTATCAAATAAAGATTCTCTGTAATTGCAGGTACCATTATGTTACAGTAATGAATATTATTTCATTTATGTATTTAATTGCAACACATAGATCATCAATTATCGCTTTATTACGAGTTAATGCTATTTGTTAGATCTTAATTTTCATTGCAAGATCAGCATGTCTCCTCATGCCTATGAAGATATCAAGCATATTGATTGGCTCCCCACACACACACACACACACACACACTCTCTCTCTCTCTCTCTCTCCCCCTTCCCCCTCACACACACGCGCACGCGCACACGCACACACACACACACTGTTAAATGACATTATATAGTTGCACTTAACAATCTATTAAAAAAATCTTCTGATTATATGCAGACATGATCTTGTGCGTATTCCGATTCATGAGATTATCTTTTCAACCCTTGATAAGCCCAAGCTTCTTTGCCAGGTAGGAAAAACATCTCTCTCTCACATGGACAAACAGAAATTCTCTACTAAGCTGGATGTCAGGTTCCTAATTGATTAGAAATTAAAACCATAACCCACATGGTTGTGCTTGATTCAGAATAAGTGTTCCTTAGCGATTCACGATGCTCTGTACTATGATGAATCTCACTTCTACAGGTGTCATAGTTTTAGAGGCAAAGATGATGGAATTGCATGATATCCACAATGTCATATGATAATCTGCTGGTTTTCTATTAACTTTCATGTTTGTTTGACTACTATACCAATATTATAGGATCTGATAGCTATGTGTTTTCTCTTTCATGGTATATTTCTACAGGTAGTGCTAAGCTTATGCTGCAGTAAACAACCAGTTAATTTATCTTACTGAAATAGCTAGTTAATTAATTTATTTAATTATGTGCTTTGGAAGATTTCACATTGTTAAATATGTTATTATTTGCTGAAGTTTCTGTGATATTTCCTCTTAGTTGTCCGCATTGCTTTCTGATATTGGGCTAAACATCCGGGAAGCTCATGTTTTTTCCACAACTGATGGTTACTCTTTGGATGTATTTGTTGTTGATGGATGGCCTGAGAAGGTAGGTTTCACTTTTACTTTAATGTGGCTAATTTGTTTGCAATTTCTTAGGCTCTTACAAAATATTTTCATTCTGCACTTTCTAGTTTAATTCAGTATTTAATACATTTCATTAGTTTTTCTAGCATGTGCTAGGCACATTTAGTAGGGGCGCAAATGGATCAGATAAGATACTTACCATACCTATATTCATTTACAATCAAGGATACACATACGGATACAGTTATATCTCAATAAAGAACTCATAACCATATCCGCTAAAATGGGACACGGATATACATATGCAGATATACACGCGGACACAAAATAGATACGAGAAAATCAGATAAGATTGAAAAAAATTATAGTTCATATGATACAAGAGAGTTCATTAATGTGATCATTGTATCTGAAAACATAAGACTAGATCCTTGATCGTCAATAGCCTCATATCCATTAATCTAAGGTCAAAACAATTGCAATTGTATGATCAACATATATTCGGATATTTCGGACACGGATTCCTATATTTCACTACATATCCTTATCCACAACTATATCCTATCAGATATATCTATTTAGTAACCATATTTGCACCCAAACAGATACAAATATTTTTTGCACCCTAATGTTTAGAGATTTTTTAAAAGAAAATTAGCTGTGAAATACAATTATATATCATATTATGAATATCAGATAAATTTGGCAATATCAAAAGTAGTCATATTTTCTTTCTAAGGAGAAAAATTGATTCTATTTATCTCAGAGATCAATATAGGAAGATAAGGTTTTGTTGATTCTGATCTAAATCTAGTTATATCACGATTTATCCAAAAAAGGGGAAAATAAGTTATGATATATCAATGTTGTCTAAGTGCTTATCCAAAAGTGAGCAAGTAGGAGATTCAATATCAAACTAATCTTTATCTACTTTATTTATGACATGGTTTCTCTCTAAAGAGACGTAAATAGGAGAAGTTATAACAAAGTTGATATTAGACTATTAGTTCAAGTGTTTATCCAAATGGGAGACATTATATTGGAAGTAACATACTATTCTATGTTTTACTTTCATCTTCCTAAAATTTGGGATATAGGCCCCAAAAATTCCAGTTTGTATTAAAAGGGTTTGTTGTTGCTCCTAAAGTTTCTAATCATGACTATGTAAAATTTCAGTTTGTGAAAATTCAACAAACATTATTCTTATGAAAAATGAATTACTGTAACAATAGTTGAGAAAATGTCTCTTACATAAGTACCATGTCAGATTCATATCCTATCCATTTGCGACCCTACTTCCTGGTGGTTTCTTTGCTAGTTCATATTGAGGGAACAATGCCAAAACACCAGAAACAAAGAAAGGAAAGAAGGGAGAATAATAGGAGGAAAGAGTCCAATTTTACAAGAAATAGGATAATTGTTTGTTGTTTCAGTTTCAGATATGCAAATATCTTTCATGTAACCTATGATGGCTAGATAATAGAATGTGGGCTATGTAAGTGGATACAGGAAAGAATTTTGAGGGTTACAAATAATGTAGAATGCCATAAACAACCGAAAAGTTGGGAAAAGAATAGGTGGAAGAGATATGTGGTCTCATTCTTCATAAATCGCATATTTTTTACCATCTTTCTTTTTGATATTTCATTGAACTTATGCCTTTTATAGGTTTGGATGATAAAACAGACTACACTTTGGATTCCATAATTGGACTTGGTCTTGCTGATTCAATTGAGACCACAAGTTGTCTTATTAAACCTGTCATTCCCCATAATTGATGTAATTATGAGCAAGGAATTAACCAAGTTCTATCTTTAAAAAAGATAACAGAATCTAAAATAGTTATTGACACACTTCTCCCCTCCACCCAGCCCCCACAGACACGTCAATCCATGAGTTTAAATTGTCAAGGCATAATGAAATTAATACTTAATAGACTTAATATGCAACATTGATGCAGAAAAGCTATTTTGGTTTCGAAATTGGGTTAGGCTAGTAGTCCAGCCTGTGGTTGTAAAGCTTGGAACAGAAGTAGATAGTGGTGCATTAGGTTAGTCTTACAGAGAAATAAGTATCGTGTTTTTCACTTATTTAACTCTTGTTAAATAACAAAAAAAACCCTTGAATATAGATGTGTTGTATTTTCAATTTAGTTCTCGCCATTTCTTGATCTCGGGAGTTTTTTGAATGGCATTCTCCCATGTTTCTATAATATATACTTTCAGGAGTGCTTGTTGTTGTTGCATTTCATGGTTTGGAGGAATTCGGAATAGAGAGCTATTAGGTAGTGGGATCACATTTTCTTTTATTTAGCACTAGATATCTCTCTCTCTCTCTCTCTCTCTCTCTCTCTCTCTCAAGTGGAATATCACACATATGGCGGGAATAAATGTAGCTGGTTTGCCTCCAGGATGAGACTTTTTTTCCTTACATTTTGACCCCATATTTGAGTACCAATTCACCAAAAAGCATGTTCTGATGGGTGGTGGGACAATGGTTATATAACTGCATCTGGTTATGTAGTTGCTTCTACAGCTAAGTTGCATGAATACAGGTGGGGGCAGGGTGCGGGTACAGGACACAACAAATTTGTAAAGGATAGGTTATGAGGACATGACTGAAATGCATTGGTGGAAACTGTAGTTCTGAACTAGATATACAAAACGACCCTTTTCAATTGGAGCTCTAAATTGAATATGTGCAGAAACTTTTCATCAAGCTTTGCAAAGTGGATGTGGGCCATGTGGGGTATATGTCCAAGAAGTGTATGACGAGTGTCTAAAATTAAAACATGTATTGTGTAATTGAGTATATATCGGAATAAATGTAAGCATATATTCAAGGAGTGTCCAAGAAGTTCCGGTGTTGTGTATGGGTCTGGTACGTGTTGGGTACAGGATGTGTTGTGTATGGGTTCAATTTTGTGATAAAAGTACCCACACAACATAGTTATACCGTAACATTTAACAAACAAAGAATTGTTTCTTCTGGAGGACCTTGTTAAATTGGTATTAATCTTAGTGCAGTCATTTTAGAGCATAGCTAACGGGTCTCAATAATTGTTTTGAATGAATTTGTTTAATTTTTTCTATCCTTCTACTGATATCTATTATTTTGTATAATGGCTCTCCACACTTATTTCAATGAATTTGTTTAATTCTTTATCGTTCAACTGTTATCTATTTATTGTAGCACTTTATATTTTCTTGTGGATGAAACGAAGAGTAGTCCTTTCATTTTGTGGGCATGTATAAGCTCTTTAAGGGGGTATTTCTGAAGCCCAATTCTTCCTGACTTTGTAATGTTGTCTCTAGGGGATCGATGGTTTGCATAAAGCCCTAAAGGAAGCAATCACAAAAAATGAGGTACTTTTGTGATTATTCGATTAGATATTATCACTTTTCTATATGATGCAGGCGTGTAGTTTCTTTCCCTTTCAGTATTTAAATTGCTCACCTTTTGCAACAGTTTTCTCGACTTCGTTGATGTGATGCATTGTTTGTTTTCTATTTTCTTACCGGATTGTTCCTATGAGTCTATAACGGACTTAATTTTTGTTATTGCTATAACGGACTTTAATTTTACCGTTTTCTTTCACAATTTGCACCCAGAGATAACACAAGCTACATTTGTTAACATTAGTCAACATGATTGATTTTTGAAATTGTCTGTGATTGAGGAGCTTGAGGAGGTTGGTAAGTCAAGGAGAGTTGGTAAGTCATTTCGCTTGTAAGTGAGAGGTCATAAGTGCAAGACATACCACAACCATCATAATGAGAGGAACTTTCTCCCTTTCTTGAAACAACCTAGCGTGTGCAATGCATGTGGAACAAAAAAGAAAAAATAAAAATAAAAAAAAGGAAAAACAAGAAAATTTTCAGTTTCAAAAATGAATGCAATGAGATCTAGTAACTTGGTTCTTATCGAAGTTAATTTTTAAATTTGGATACATATTCTCTTTGTGATAGTTTCTTGGACTACTGTATATATTTTAAAAGGTAATTAAATCTAGATACAGATCCTTATTGATCTAAGCATGATAAATATTTAACCTGTTAATTAAATTTAAATAATTTCTTTTCATAATATAATCAGGAAGAAAGATCGAGTCAAAAATTTGAGAATTGAACCAGAATTTGGTGATTGGATTTAGATCCATAAGTTGATCTCGATAACACATGGTCCTCAAAAATATAATATTTGTACATGTGGTTATGTAGAATCTTATTCAACTTTTACAAGTAGAAGCCATTATTTTAACCTTTTTTATTGTGACTTGTGAGTTGTATATATGTTGAAAGATTATCAAGTAAAACATATTAGTTATCTCTCTTTGAGAATCATTGATATGTCTCACTCTATGATGTTCTTTTCAATTCTAATTACCATAAGATAACCCATCAAAATTATTGCTAAGGTTGTCTTTAAAGATTTTTCTTTTCTAAATATTAGAGGAGAGTTCTATAAAGAGGGAAATGACATCCTATCTTTGAGAGGAAATTTCTCTTTTGCCCTCATTGTTTGAACATCATGTCAATTGTCCTTCAATTTTGCCACTACCCTCATTATGTTTTTTTATGAAGTAATGAGAGAGGGTATGAGCGCCCATCTTATATAAAAAAAAAAGAAATGAAAGTTCTCGGTGATCATGTACAATTGAATGTATTTAGGAAATTGCAACATAGGGTTGATGCAATCTCATTTTGCCTAATCTTTCTTGATAATTTGTAGGGTTTGTGGTCCGAGTCATCTCGTTCATCAACTGTAGAGAAGATACTGGAGATACAAACAAAAGTTGGTGGTTGGGAAATAGACAAACGATCATTGAAGATCGGAGAGAAGCTAACATCTGGATCTTGTGGAGACTTGTGAGTTAGAACCTGTTTCAGTCTACTCACTTTATGCTAATAATATTACATTATATCAACGTTACTTTTCTCTTTTTGCCTTTGCGAGGTATAGGCATCGTGGAACTTACATGGGGCAGGATGTTGCTATAAAAGTCATTAGTTCCGAGCACTTAAATGAAGCTCTTGGGATAGAGTTTGCTCAAGAAGTAATGATTTTAAGGTTTGCTATTGAATAAAACTTATCACATCTTGTAATCTTAACATCTCATATGTCTCTTCTAGACTGTTTCACTATCTTGGGGAATCAAAGGGGTCTCTCCTCTATCACACGTGCTTAAACTACATAACACAAAATACCAAGGAAGAAAGAAAAAAAAATAGAGCAAGTCTAGCAATTGATCAAAATGAATGTTGAATTGTTTCTGTGAACCATCACTGCTCATGGTTGTCTTAGCCGTGAAGTAGCCACAACTTATTGAGGGTTGATATTGGGCTGATTGATTATAAAACTTGGTTAATTATTTTTTTCCTGGAGCTTGCTTGATGATGACACGCTCGATGACTGATGCATGTTAGGATCTAGTTAGGCTACCCCAGTGAAATCAATCCACTATCTGAGAAAGTACCAAACTTCCAAGTTTGTCAAAGCTATTTCATCCGATCCTACCCGATCTCACCAAGTTGTAAAGCCAATACAACCTCTCAGATACTCTCGCGCTCAATCTATACCAAGACTGAGAATTCTAGTCAGATCAATTAACCCTATTCTACGGGTTTAAATTCATTGAAAAGAGTTAAGATGAAAATACGTCCCTAAACAATAGAGTAGAGCTTCAGCTGATAATGCCAATGTCCATGTGAATATCCCCTCTGAGTTGTAGCTTGGATGCTGTCTTCAAAACGTCAAGAGATCCAAGATGAAAAGCTCCAAGAATAAACCTTCAATGAAAAACTCTAGCTTCTCTCTCTCTCTGTCCATGCGAATATCCCCTCTGAGTTGTAGCTTGGATGCCGTCTTGAAAATGTCAAGAGATCCAAGATGAAAAGCTCCAAGAATAAACCTTCAATGAAAACTCTAGCTTCTCTCTCTCTCTCAAGCTCCAAGAATAAACCTTCAATGAAACTCTCTCTCTCTCTCTCTCTCTCTCTCTCTCTCTCTCTCTCCCCTCCTCTTGTCATAAGGGAAACAACCCTTGAAGTCCTTATACAGAAATACAAATGATCTCTCTCTCTCTCTCTCTCGATCGAGACTCTCTCTCTCTCGAGACTCCTCTTGTCATAAGGGAAACAACCCTTGAAGTCCTTGTACAGAAATACAAATGATCTCTCTCTCTCTCTCTCTCTCTCTCTCTCTCTCTCTCTCTCTCTCTCTCTCGACTCCTCTTGTCATAAGGGAAACAACCCTTGAAGTCCTCATATAGAAATATAAATGAATGACTCAGATTATATCTCAAAAATCAGATCAACAAAACAGTGCTTGCTGCCGAGATCAGCGTAAGCTGGCTTTGCTGTCACCAAAGCCGACTTTGTAACATTTTCCAGAACCCAGCGTTTCAGGTTTTTGTCCAAAGCCAACTTTGCCGTTGGTAAAGCCAGCTTAAGCTTAGTAAAGCTGACTTTGTAGAATTCTAAGCCGACTTTGTGATGTTATTCCAGAACTCAGTCTCCAGTCAACTATCCTAAGCGGACTTTACAGTGCATAAGCCGAATTTGTGATGAAAAAGCCAACTTTCTAGATCCCTTGAGCCGGCTTAAGCTGATGCTTAATGTGTAGACTTTTTCACTTGTATCAAAGTGACTTTCCATATCACCCAAAGTCGACTTTAGCTTTTCATCATCTGAAACGAAGTTCAACCTATAGAGCACATGTTATAGCCTGCACATCACAACTCGAAACACCATTAAATATATATGAACGTTTGTTATCATCAAACCAAGTCGATTGTGTGATCTACATTCAACAATGTATTTTTTGATGAGAAAAAGGCTGATATATATGCACAATTTTTTCTTTACTGAATTATCGACTGATTGACATAGTAATCCAAGCTAATATGTTTGTAGGTAGTTCATCATTTTACTGTGCCACCTACTGAACTATGCCTATTCATTTTCTTTGAAGGGAAGTCCAACATAAAAATGTTGTTCGCTTTATTGGAGTATGCACAAAACCTCCACAGTTCTGTATAGTGACAGGTAATCTTTTATTAAGATTGTTTAAAATTTCACCTTATTATACAAAACATGGACTTTTGATGACTTCACTGTAGGTCAAAGCGTTTAAGTTAGTGAGTTGTTATCTGTACACTCTGATTTATAGTATATGTACTCCTAACTCCTGAGTTATTACTATTTTGTTGGTTATAGATATGAATAATTTTCTCTTCTCATAGGGTCTGATTTAGCTTGTTTCACATATTTTCTGCTGTCAGTTGTGAACTCGTTCATATAAAACAAGAGGATATCTTACAGTCTATTATTGCTTCAATGGTACTCCATTTTCTGTTTATATATCTAGCAAGGTTACAGACTGTAACAGATGCATAATGAGCCATGTGACGCCCTTCTGTTGACATGCATTATTTGAGTTCTGAGGCTAATAGTAACCTATGAAACAATGTTTAACCAAGTTTTATCTCATGACTGGTGTTGCAGCTATGCTATGTAATCTACAGTTGGATGCACAGTTAAATCCTCAAAATTTCCCCCCTCTATTTAGGTGTCTGTCCTATGTTCACAAGAGATTTGAACAGAAGACTGAGTTTTCCATGGGTACTGTAACTACTGGTTCATTTCTCTCAAGTCTGTGTTGGGATAGCCTACATTTGTTGGCCCTCCTAATGTGAACTCTGAATAGATAGGTCATATGGAAACGAGGCCTATGGTATCATTGTAAAGAGTACTTTACAGTTGCTCCCTTTCCCACTATTGGATCTGCAATTAGTGCAAAAATTCATGCAATAATCTCAATGCAAATCCAATTGCAGTTGTAGGGGCTAACTATAGGCCCAGGGGACTCCTGTCTATGACGTCTTTGCGTCATGTTTCATTTACTCTATCTCTCTATATGTATGTATTTATGTGTGTATGTGCGTGTGCTTGTACCTGGGTGGGCGCTAGTGGTACTAGGTATAAGGGATTGAATAAAAGTTACGGAGCATTAAAAGAATAAAACTGAATGTAGAGGATTATGAGCACATTGTCCCCTAGATATCTATGCGTGTGGGTGTGTGTGATACTAGATATAAAGGGTTGAATGAAAGTTAGGGAGAGTTAAAAGAGCAAAACTAAATATATAGAGGATTATGGGTTCATTGTTTCCTATGTTCTATTGTTTCTAGTGTTAAGCTAGTTGACTGAATGATTGTTGTTTTCTTTTCCTGCAGAATACATGCCTGGAGGAAATCTCTATGACTTCCTGCATAAACATAACAATTTTTTGGAGCTTTCTCAGTTGCTAAAGTTTGCCATTGATGTCAGCAAAGGGATGGAATATTTGCACCAAAACAACATTATTCACAGGGACTTGAAGACCGCTAACCTGCTGATGGATGCAAACAATGTAAGTAGGACTATAGTGTGTTTTCTTTATGTCTTATTATTACAGGTACATATAGAGATTTGGAATTACTGCCTGATTCTGGACTAATCTGATAACTCACTGGATAAATAATTATAACATGGTGCCATGTCTCAAGGCAATAATTGGGCTACAGAATGAAGATACAATTTTGCTTCTTTTTGTTCTGAGTTCTTGGAGAGTTATACCATCATTGTATTCTATCCTAATTGGGGATATATGCCCATACGGAAAGAAAAGTGAGAGAAAATTTAACTTCGTAAATACTTCTACAGTGATTGTTTGCGGAAAAGTCTCAGGTAGATGTGTTTGAGAAGTAGGACACAATCTTTTAACAATTTGGTGACAGATTGACAGACTGTGCAGAAATATAATTTTCTGTCAATAACCATTTTATCCCAAAGTTTACCTGTAGGATGGTGTCTAACAGTGTATATCAAGCAAACTGAACACTTCCCATAACATGGCTTTGCCCCCCAAAAAGGCCTTCAGCATAACATGATTTATAAATGTAAGGCACATTGGGGTAAACTGACATATTTTATTTCTAAACCGAGAATCTCTTGAAACCTACTGCTCCAATGTTGTGTTAGATAACTCCTTTACTAGTAACTTGTATAAGAAGCTTTATTTCATTCCGTTGGAGATCTTCGGGGAATGAGGAAGGGATCTGCACAAATTTCTTCTTGAAATCATGGATGTCTGTTGTTTGGAAAGTTTAGGATTCAGGAGTATATAATCAACTTGTTAGGAAGCTAAATTAATAGTAAGTAACATGCAGCTTTATTAGCATTAGCTGTTAAAGTTGTGGCAAGTTTATTCTGATTGCAGGACGAGTTCATTGAAAAATTGTAGCTTGCATTGCAAGATATCTAAAGGTTAAAAAATTGTTTGAGATAACCACTTTGTCCGAAAGCTTAAGTTGGCTGGTTCCTAAGCTATATGAAAGCAACCTTAACTAACAGTTAACAATTTGCAGTCTTCTTTTTTCGTTTCATTCTTTTATTAAATCCAACAGAGGCGTTATAATCTTGCAACGGACTTTGCTTTCCTCTCAATTCACAATAATTATCTCTTGCCAAGTCTAGAACATCGTGGTTCGAAATTTGTGCTTAATGCAATAACTCACGTTCTAGTTATTTATTGGCATCATGAATCTGTTTTTAGAGAACATTTGTGGTAAAATATTCATTGAATGTGTTCCAAACTTCCATTATTTTATATCTGCACGTTGTTCCATAGAATATAATGGCACCCATCCTCGTCTCTCTCTCCTGAACCTGTTTTGCACATGGAAGCATCATATCGTGCAAAAGGATTTACATACTTCAGATGATAATCTTTGCATATGTTGGCATAACGGGTAATATATGCAGATCTATTTTAAATTAATGATACCTTGCATTGTTTGTTTTGGCCATCTAGGTAGTGAAGGTTTCAGACTTTGGAGTAGCTCGTTTTCAAAGTCAAGGAGTAATGACGGCGGAAACTGGAACATACCGATGGATGGCACCTGAGGTAGTTATTTATTTATTAGTTTATTCATTTTTTGTTAAGTAGAAAACTTAACTAGCTGAATATTTAAAGTTTGTTGAATTTTGCAAAGTTTCAAATTATAAAAGGAAAAAATAACTTTCACAGGAATTTATAGTTTTATTGTATGGAGGCGTAGATCCTTTTCAGGGGAGTGGATAAGAAAATAAATTATATTTAAAAAGATCAATTCATGCAATTTGTCTCATTCCTATTGATGTAAGATCACCTGGAGCCATGCAAATAGTGTTAGTCCAAGTGGACCAGATACATTTGACTCTGGGCATAGAACTGAGTTGCTGGGCATGAGAGAGACACACTTACATGCCATCTTATCATGGTTCCTGAAGTTCAGCATATGCACACTTCATTATCATCTATAGCGCAGTACATGATTAATGTTTACATGCTTTTCCTTTTCCACAAGGTTATCAATCATCAGCAGTATGATCAAAAAGCAGATGTGTTCAGTTTTGCAATTGTTCTATGGGAGCTAGCAACATCGAAGGTAAACTAGGGTCCCTCTGCATTAGCTACTAGAATGTTATGGGCAATTTGAAAAGCATGTGATTTGAAATGAATTATCAGGTAAAGTAATCTATCTATGGTATTTCTTTGCAGGTCCCTTATGCTACCATGACACCCTTGCAAGCTGCTTTAGGAGTGAGACAGGTTCGTACTCCTTCAATTTCTTTGAGATTTAAGGACAACCTCTCCAGTTTTTGTTATTTAGTCCATCAACATTTCATGTCTTAGGCTTTCACATTGATATTATACAAGGTGTAACAATGCGCTTTTCTTGAAAGTGAAAGAAATATCAAGGCCATTGAGCAGAGAATTGTATAGGACATACCTTAGTAAGATATTGTAGATCTTCGTTGCAAGAAAATTTGTGAATTATACTAACCAGAGAGGAAGGAAAAAATAACATAAAATAAATCTTCCTACTTAGTAATACAAAATTTTAGCTTCTACAACTCTTGACGAATAGTTAATGTTTATAGTTAGTGTTTACATCCAACTAAAAGTATATGACAAACGACAAATTCAAAGCCTTAATCCAAAATTTTAAGGTAGGTTACATGAATCCTTTTTTCTTTTCCATCCAGCTATGGTAAAGACCATATTCTTGGTTAAACTAATAACTAATTCCATTTTAACTGCCTCTGTCATTTTAAATTAGGCTTATCTCTAATTCTCGTTACTTCGTTAGGTCCCCTATATCTTTTACGTGCCTCCTGTTTATTGGGCCGTCTACAGTAGCATCTAACTACCCCTGTATAACAAACATGAGTATGAAGTATTACTTTCTAACTTTTGCTTATGCTATCCCTTTATTGGCAATATCCAGGGGTTGCGCCCTGAACTTCCAGCACAAACACACCCTAAATTGGTGAATTTGATGCAAAAATGCTGGGATGCTTTACCTGCTAAAAGACCCTCTTTTGTGGAGATCACAGCTGAGCTCGAAGAACTCTTGGGAAAGGTTCAGGTAGTTCACACACTCTGAAAGAGGCAGCAATGCCCTTTTCATTTGGTTAGGTATCTAAAGTCTTTACCTACTGAAGATTTCTTTTATTTTACCCCTTTCTATGAATTTTATTAGGCAAATGGAGGATAGGTAATTTAACTGTGAAGAGAGCTGGCAAACATTTCGGAGACTGTTGAGTGGAAAACTCTTTCAGAGATGGAGATGATTCAAAGTCCATAGAGGGTAAATGATTTGAGGCATATTTTCAGTCTGCAATTTTGTTCTTATAAATGCTTGAGTTCACTAATTTCGTTTATTTGGTTTCAATATCTAAGTCATATTTTGGTACTCTGGATTTCCCATGAAAGTTCAGGAAAAAAAACCCTACCATTTTACTTTTATGTGTAAATATAGGCTAGTATTGTAAATGGATGAGGATTTACGAGAGGGTATCATTTTTCTTGCAATGAGATCAGTGAAATGTTTCTCCTTTACGGACAATTATCATTTCTTAGTTGATAATTCTGATACGGATTTTAAGGACTTGTGAAATCTCCGAAAGTTCTGCCGTTTGTAGCAGGTAATTTGAATTTGCCAATGTAGATCTATGTAGAATATCTGTTATTTTTACAAAATTGGTCTCCCCCTTGAAAGCTCTCATGTTTCGAAGTTTCCTGTCATTGTTTGCGGTTTGTATAATATTCTCATGCAAACTGCTACTTGCGATACACAGAGAGGAAGAGTACTTCTGCTGTTGCTATTGTTGTTTTATATTGTTGGGTCTTGATTCGGTATAATACCATATCATTTCTCATAATTATATCTTTTAATTGGACATAAAGATTCATGATTAAATAGTTGATTAGCCGAATTTGGCGTTTCTTTAGGAAGTAGAATACCACTATGTTAATTTAGGTTTCCACGTACAAATTACATAGCCCGATTTACGAGAAGAGATAGAAGATGATGAAGATGATGAAACGTGACTGGTCCGTGCTCTCTGATGATCTCCTTCAAGATAGCGCTGACAGTGTAGCAGTTGATGCCGTCGACGACTACACTCACGTCTTGGCGATCTGCCACCGTGGATCCCCGCCATCATCGCAAAATACCCCCTCAGCTTCCATCGTCGATGATTACCTTTAACGAAGCCTTGAAAAAAACCTGATCTTTGTGTCATCACTTTTCGGAGCATCTGATGATTGGTTGGTCTTAGTTCATGAATCAGGAGCGCTTCGTCTCTTCAACCCGTTAACTAAGGCTCATTGCCATGGAAATTACAGTTTTGGAAGGAGGATGTTGACGGGAAATACACATTTGAATATGAATTTTGAAGCAGCTGGGCTATTGTGCATGATACTTCTGTAAGCAAGGTTATTACACTCTCCGAAGAGGATGAGAACGGTAGTGACCATGTCATGATGGCGGCGATAATCTTTTCCCATCAATTGGCATTTGCTCGAGTAGGAGACGATAAATGGACCGTCATGCATAATTCTCTTAAGTACAAATATTGTCCTGTAGAGGCAAACTCTACGCTGTAGATCAGTTTCGAGTACTAGTAGCTGTTGACATCGGTGATCCTTCCAATATTAGGGTTACAACAGTTACGTCTGCAAGACACAGCCGTGATGGTTTCTCACGGTATCTGGCCCTGACGGAGGACGACCAAGGTTTACTACTAGTTGACTGATACTACGGTGAAAGGCACCGGTGTGCTTTTAAAGCGGCTAAAAGTTTTGAAGTATTTAAAGTTGATAACCTCGACGGTGATATGAACGTGACGAGGGTGGAAAGCTCGGGTGACTGGGTATTATTCTTGGGTGCCAATCGATCAATGTTGTTCAATGTCAAGGACAACTATTGAGGGTGGCAAAAAGATTGCATTTATTTCACTTCAAGTCTTTTCGCCCTAACATTCGTCATGAAATTACATCTTCTAATATTTGAGACATGTAGTATAAGTTATCGGTTGGTATTTTATTGTTGAATTTATTGAAGCTTTTCATTAGAGTTCTTTGTCTTGTATTTGACGATATTAAATTATCTTCACCCATTTAATCTGCTTTACCCGTGAAAATTTCCTGTCCATCACATTGTATTTATTTTGATCCTTTCTAGTAGATCTACTCTGATGATCTGTTTTAGAAATTGGAATCTTTATTTTGCTTTTCCAGCATTTGGTTTTCTTTTATTTCTTATTTTGAGGATTGTACAGCAGACAGAAAAGGATGTACTTATTGATCTCTAAAAAAAAAGTTGCTCTTATTTGTGGTAATGCGTATGGAGATACATAAGAAAGACTTTTGAGGTCTAGACATCAAGATAATTATAATTTTAGTTCTTAGTGGTTGTTGAATTTACTGTTGAACCCATGATAATTTTATTTTAGAATATAATTGCGATAAGTTTAAAATTGATTTGGGATATATCTAACTATAAATTCAACAAACATTAAGCATCAAAAGTTCTAAAATTAACTTTTGAGTGTTCTAAAATTGACTTGTCGTTACAAAATATGTATCGCAACTAACTTTTTCCTTTATTGCAATTACTTTTGCCGTTACTAAAGATGCATTTTCCTGCAATGAAAATTAAGGATATATAAGTGCTATAAAAAACACGACAGGGTATAGAAGTGCAAAACAAAAGCTATAAAAATGCTAATTAGCCAGGAACAAGGGACTTATCTGCAAATTGCACCGGCAATTCTAAAACCCTCCAAAACCCCAGACCCTAACCCTAGAATCTCCTCCCCTCTCTCCCATGGCGAAGGAGGAGGAAGAAGAAGGAGAACAAAACATCAACAGAGATCGAACCCTCCTCCTCCCCCCTCCCCTCTCCACCCCCCAACCCCAAACCCTAACCCTAGAAAACGCACGAACCCCAAGGACCTCCTCCCCTCCCTCTCCAACTGCCACAGCTGCGGCCGCCACTCCCCTTCCCGATCCCAAACCCTAACCCATCTCCACCCCCTCGACAGCCAGTGGCGGATCGCCCTCCTCTGCGGCGCCTGCCTCCGCCTCCTCAAATCCCGCGCCAAGTGCTCCTACTGCTTCTCCGACCTCTCCACTGACATCGATAGTGATCAACTCCTCGATTGCCTCCAATGCTGGTTCCGGGTCCACTTGGACTGCGTCCCGGCTCATCGGCGCTCCGATCCGGAGGGCTTTGCTTGCGTGGATTGCTGCCCGCTTGCGAGGTTTGGGAGCAAGAAGAAGCGTAGGGTTTCGGTGGAGGATTTGGTGAGGGAGGTGGGTAGAAAGGCGGCGGAGGCTGCTAGGGCGAAGGAGAGGGCTTTTGAGAAAGTTAGGGCCGCAATGGCCGCGGTGGAGCGCGCCAGAGAGGCGGTGGGTGTTGCTAATGTTGCGGGGTTTGTCGGTCCGGTTGTTAGGGACGAGGAGGTGGCTCTGAAGCTGCATTTGGCTATGAATGGATCGCGGAGGATGTCGAGAAGTGGGAGGTCGATGAGTTCGAGGGTTAGATCTGAGAAGGTTGAAATTTGTAAAGAGGACGAGGGCTGCTCTGATAAGGTTGTAGATTTTGGTGAAGATGGTAGCACGCTTGCTGTATGGATTGCTTGTAATAGAGGTAGCAAGTCGAAAAAAGGGGGTTCTGAAGGAAAATCATTGGGAAAGAAACAAAGGGTAAATGGTGTAGTTGCTAGTGGAAATTCGTCTTTTGAATCAGATCGGTGTGTGAAGAAGTATAATAAGAGGAAATTGTTCTTGAAGAAATTGTTGAACGAGGAAAGTGAATTTTGGCGGACAAGCTGATCGATATCTACCTTCATTAATTCTTCATTGACAACTTTTTTTGGGGTGTAAATCTTGACTGAGAGAGGTAATATGATTGCAATTTATGGTTTCGTGATCACGTATTTGACTTACAACAAGGTGCCGATGTCCGTATATGCAATTGTTTTCGTTATCGGTTGAGTGGCTGATCTTAGGATTAGAAATCTTTCGTTTGTAACTGATAGTGATAGGTGATATTGTTAGGCATTTAGCTAAACTTCAATGTTCTATTAGTTGCTGACCTTCAGGCTTGTGACTATGATTTATCTTTGACTGCAACTTATTTGTAGTACTTCAGCATTTTTCAATCTATGCATGCAAATTACTAGCTTTAATGCATGCAAATTACTAGCTTTATTGTGATTCCTTACCCATGAATCATTGTAGTGAATCTTTAAAATATACTATGTTAAAGGCTTCATTTAAAGTTGGACTAAAACAACCATCATCTAAGCCTTTAATTTTCAGGGATTCATAATCAACTAGTTCTTTAAATAAATAGATTCCACTTTTTTTTCTTCCTTTGTGCCTGTAGCTCAGGTGTTTGTTAGCTGTAAGAATTCCATTTATTGTAGCCTTTCCCAATGTTCCAAAGCATAGTTCTATTACACATTCAGTTTGAGAACCGGTATAATTTTATCAATTATGTGTCAACTAATCATATTATATGGATTATATGGACTTGAGTTTTTTAATATATATTATATTATTTTTCATTTATTAAAATATTTAAGAATTCATGAAAAATAGAAAATATACTAAACAAAAAACTGACGACTGTGCAATTGAGCAATGCTTCTCCTATGTAGATCTTTGCTGGCCCCACCAGCCTCCTTGACAACCACCCATGATAGCTCACTACCGGAAAATATCTCTTCTTCATTATCCTGTCTTTAACATTGCCCACCTTCTAGCGTAGTAATTGAATCCTTGTTGATCCTTGCCCACCTTCTAGCGTAATAATTGAATCCTTGTTGATCCGGAAAACATCCTTGCTTATCCACTCTGTCATCTATTGTCTTTAATGGGGTCGTTCAATTAAACTGCACAAAAGCTAGATCATGGAGTCTATTTGGATCTAATTGGTTCCTGTTCTTGGTGTGTATATGTATATTTTACGAATAAGATACAATTAGAAATATCAAACCTTGTAAATTGCTAAGACGGAGAAATACTATTACACCCTCAAATACGCTCTAGTTTCGCTTGCAATGCAAAAAACTGCTAGTCAAACCATGAATCTTGATTTCCATCTTGAACAAATGAAAGGAAATCCCATAAATGGGTTAACGGTTTGAAAAAAAAGAGTATATTTTGCAATTAACACATTACATATTAACTATTAAGAGAACTATAAATAAGTACTTTTATTTAAATTTGAATATGAGCCAAAATTATCTGCACTATTGAAACTTTGAAAGTTAGATGGTAACTTACCACTATTTTCTACCTCCTATGAGCCCTTTTGCTCCTTTGGATTTCATAAGTTCTTTAGCTCGAACCTCAAACATCCCGGGGTAGGACATATCAATGCACTGCATAAAGATGCCCTAGCAATTATGCTCTTGTGGACTGTCTTATCCCTATGATATTAAAACTACTCAAATAATTTGAATCCTTATTATTACTGTTGAAATAAAAGACAGATCACGAGAGTAAAACTGCTAGCAGTGCTGCTATGCAGTGATCTTTAAGATAAGATTGGATCTGAAGAATTTTAAAATACAAAAGAGCATATGGGCTTATGGGAGACGGAATGGTGGTAAGGTACTATTCGAGTTTCTATGAGAGGTAGTTTTGACCCAGGTCCAAACTTAAATATAAGTATTTACTTTAAGGCTTCTTGTAAATTGTTACTGTGATATTTGATAAAGATGTTTTTCTTTCAAACTGCTAGCACGTTGGTGAGATTCTCTCTAGATATTTGAGGAGAAGACAATCAAGGTACTTAGTTTGACTAATAGTTCCCCGGATTGCTAGCAATATTTGAGGGAGTAATAGTCTCTCTTCGTTTAGTTAGTAATTTATCATGGTTTTATGATTTCTACTTGCCTACAGATGCTCAATGATCTAGCTTTTGTGCAATTTAATTGAAAGATAATGCAGGAAAGACAATGAAGGAGAAAGATTTAGAAAAATAAGGATGTCCTCGTCAGCAATGATGATTTTGAGCATTGCACTAGAAGGTGTGCAATGCTGAAGACAGAGAGAGAATGAAGAAAAAGAGATATTTTTTGTAATGGGCTGTCATGAGCAGCTGGCTGTTAAGGAGGCTAGCAGGGTCAATGTAGTCCAACATAGGAGGAACATGACACTGTAGAGTCATGCTGCAAGATTAAGGATAGAGCATGATGACTCCTCTAGTACAATGGTTGATGCGGTGATTGAGGAAGAGCCTAATGGAGATTCAGATAAGCAGGACAGTGATGATGGTGGTACCTTTGAGGCTCCTTCCGAAGAAGAGTTAGATGATAATGTTCCCTGTGTGGAAGATTAGATGGAAAGCTGTGATATTATTTAAAGTATTATGAATTTCTGTTTAGTTTATAAACTTTAAATTTTATCGACTTTGATTTGGATGACCATCAAGTTTTGTGTATGGATTAAAATTTTAAGTACTTCACTAGTTATTGGTTGTTCATTGCTCAGTTGCACATTCGTTACTGGTGTGCTTGGTATATTTTTTTATTTGATTTTTTTGTATATTTTAATGCATGATAATATATGTTAAAAAAAAGTTCAAATCTGCATAATTTAGTGTGATCCAATTAAATTATTTGCTCTCGGACCAAACCAAACACTGAATCTGGATAGAAGTTTTAAAGCGGAATAACTGGTGTATTTAGTTATAGTTTCTTCCTGAAAAAACAAATTATTCAATTTTAATAGAACATTAATGGTAGTTGACTTCTGGCTGTAGTCTTTGCATCTTATGATTTGCTTATCTGCTGAATTTTCTAGCTTAGGACTTTATGTACTTTATATTTTCATGCATGGATGTTCGGCTGATATATAACTTGTTCGATTTTTTAGCAGATGCTTTCCAAGAAACAACAATTTATGAATGCGAGAGCAAAAAGTCACCGAGACAACATTTTTCACCTTCAGTTGAATGACCACTCCGGCTTTGTAACTTTAAACTGTTTCAGAGGTTTCTTAAGAATCTAGAGTGATGGCTAAACTGCTAGTTCCACTTTTCCCTCAACTATATAAAGAAAATTTCTTCGTGAGGTATCTGATAAGATATCTGCTCTAGGCTTTGTTATGATGTGTGTTCCACTTTTCCCTCAACTATATAAAGAAAATTTGTTATTTCTTACATGAGGCCCTTGGACTGCTGAAAATTTTAGATTTTGCATAAACTATTAGAACTTGTTTGCTGCAGCTGTTCTGTTAGCCAATTGCATTTGTCCAAATAGAGGACAAGTAGTTTAAGTGAGATGGGAAAAATTGTTTGATGGTCGTTTGGTGATGCTTATTAGTATTGATTATTCCTGCAGTATCAGAAGCCAAAATATTTCAGGCTGAAGGATGAATGTAGGTCAGAGGCAGCTTATCTCTTCATTTTAAATCCTTTTTTGCTTGATTAGTTCTTTGCTTTAATAAAAAAAAAGTGATCAGTTATCCAATCTTGAGTTGATCCCTTGCGCTTGCGTTCCAATTTATACGCGGGTTGCACACTTGAGTTTTCATTTGCAGAAGGTAGAGAGAACTTGCTTATATTCTTACAGTTTGATACAACTAAAATGCATTTATGACCTAATTTAATATCTAGCATTATTCATTAACCTCTTTGCAATTTTATCAAATTATTAATACTGTACTTAAAGCATCATTCCAGTTTTGGCCCTTTGTCTAATATTACAGCCATGATCAGAGGGATCGAAAAGAAATGGAAAAGTGAAGGAGATAAGATGATCCTCACGGAAAGATCAAGGGAGCATTCAGCGGTAAGATCCTTAAGTAGGCAATCTTCTCCGTGAGTTGTTTTCTTTTTCTGGGTGAAGTTATCTTGTTAGAAGCTTGAGATTACTTTATTTCTCTATGTTTCATTTTTAGCTAAGATCTATATGATAATTTGTACTGCAAGAAATGATGCCATTGCATTAGGAGAAGAACACAATTTTCTCATCACCATGAGCTTGGATTCAGCAGACAAGAATAGATAAATAATTTATCTGGAGAAATAGAATTTCATTATAGGTTGCAGTATATTCCTAGCTTTTAGGACTTGAACGTCCATTGCCTCCATAGGATTGTGTATGAGCAGCCGTGTGCCAATATACTATCATAAAATCACAGACCAATTTTTTTTTTCTTTTTCACTGGAGGATTCAAACTGATCCATAAATGGAAATATATATCACCCAACTAGCATGGCATAATTAAAATAGCGGCGGATTATATTTATCAGAATAAACGGAGTACTCTAAATGAGAAATGAACCAGGCTGATATTCTAGCTAACAAATTCAAATAGTTGAGAATCACAAGGATATCTACTACTTCCACTTCCTCTTTTGCTGGTCTAGTTCGACTTGTAGTATATATATACACCCACATCTAGCTTTGGTTGTCTTCAATTCCCTGACTAGCTTCTCTACAAAATGTTTGCGAGTCTCATCTCTTTAGACTTCAATGCACTTTGGTTATTCTTTCTAGTCTTTCTTTGTCCGCTGTACTGTTCTCAACTGGAGCAAACATCTGATACACCTATTCCTATCGAAAAATGGATTTTATGATGATAAAAAAATTTAGTGTGATAAAGATAATGAAAGACTCTGATGATAAAAAATAGAATATACACAATTAACTGTTTGGAACTGTTTGATGGTTGATACTACAGGAAAGCAGAGAAAGTCTAGCTGGAACGAATACTAGACTTGCTCACAGGGGCTTTATTGGATAGAATACAAAGCCTATTATCCTTGCATTATTTGTCATTAGTCAGTACTAATTGTATGGTAATTATAAGATTGAAGATCACTTTTGAGGTCTTTTTTTCCCTTTTAACATGTTCACATCACATAATCTATCTGGGGCCACAAAACCTGGGATTATCCAGAGTCTGCTGGAGATTAATTTATGCACCTTGTCTATTTGAGTTCCTGGCGCAATTAGGGCTTCACATAAATTGTAAATATGCCCGTCAAAACTCTTTATTTTGTATATTTGTAGGTTTATAATTACTTCTAATGGATATTGCTTTGTATTGCATTACAAATATGGAATGATGATGCAGTTAGTAATATCAAAATTTATCTAACTGTTAAATTGCATCCAGAAACTATTACTTAAAGTCATAAAATCTCTGTGTAATTACTCGTAGAATATTTTTACATTACTAGTTGAAGACTTGAAGTAACTTTCCAACTATGTAACTTATTATTTATTAATGGCATAAGCTTAATATCATTAAGCTAATTCTTCGTTCTTAAATGTTTACTTTAATTGTTGCTATACTTTTCCGTAGATGAATATTAGTAACTCTGTTCTTAAGAATATTACCATCTAATTTTAGTTGGTAAATGCTTACCATTCAATGTTCGTTTAGTGGTTTCTTATCTTACTGATAACTAATTGTTACATGTATGAACAAAGTTAAAGAGTACAGTTTTAACTTGTATTATTATTAGCAAGTCAACCATTTAATTAACTTTAAATCTCTTTTATATCTTTTCTTGGAAGCATTTTAATTCTTTTGAATAGTAGTTATTTAGCTTTCATCTGCTTATTTAAGTTTTAAACTAGTTGACCCTAGTTAGGATGTTTAAATGTGAAACACTAGTTTTGACATCCATGCATTTTGCCAAACCTCTGGGTGATGATGTGAAACTAGGATTTCAATACGCTAAACATTACAATTACTTATCTAACATGTGCCTCTGAAAATTTTCCATATCCACTAAGAGTTTTTGACTATTGAATTGCCTTCGAATAGAGAAATTAGCTAATTTTGGGAAAGATATCTTTCAAACAGGTAATATAACTCCAAATAAGCATGGTTCCTATTACAAGAGGAATGATTGATACACAATACCTACTACCCTAATTCAACTATGCGACACGTGCATATAAGTGCAAAACTGGAAGAACTAGTAAAAATTTAGAGAGGACAAATTTTTTTTTGTAGTGTAATTACCTATGCCAACTAACTACTAATAGTTATGTAACATTAACACATGTAGTCAACTCATGTGGCTATATAATGAGGGCAGGGCCTTGGTGTTTGAAACCACAACACAATGGGAGAAGCAAAGAAACCCTCTATGGCTTCTTTTGTACCTGTTCTTCTGGTTGTAGTTCTTTCTCTCAGCCTGCTCCCTTCTGAGATCAGAGCAGATGATAATGTCTACTCTTCTCCTCCTCCACCAGATTACAAGTCTCCACCTCCTAAGTATGAATACAAATTTCCTCCACCCAAGTTTCCCCCTTATTATTACGAGTGGCCTCCATCTCCTTATTCCAAATCATCTCCTGAATATGAATACAAATGGCCACCTCATTAT
Organism: Asparagus setaceus; assembly: GCA_012295165.1. Lineage (NCBI taxonomy): Eukaryota > Viridiplantae > Streptophyta > Magnoliopsida > Asparagales > Asparagaceae > Asparagus > Asparagus setaceus. The sequence continues at coordinate 35,706,954 of CM022708.1, read as the reverse complement.
TATTACAAGTTACCTCCTACATACAAATATCCACATCCTTATTACAAGTGGCCTCCTGAGTATGAATATAAATCACCACCTCCTAAGTATGAGTACAAATCGCCCCCTCCAAAGTTCGAGTACACATCACCACCTCCTCCGAAATACGAGTACAAATCACCGCCACCTCCCAAGTATGAATCTCCACCTCCAAAGTATGAATACAAATCCCCAACTCCTAAAGACGAGTCACCTCCTCCTAAAGACGAGTCACCTCCTAAGTATGAGGCACCTCCAAATATGAATTACAATAACCTCCAAAAGTATGAGTCTCCCCCTCCTAAGTATGAGTACAAATCACCACCTCCGAAGTATGAGTACAAGTCACCACCTCCGAAGCACGAGTACAAATCACCACCTCCTAAATATGAGTCACCTCCCAAGTATGAGGCAGCTCCAACTACGAATTACAATCACCTCCAAAAGTACAAGTCTCCCCCTCCTAAGTATGAGTACAAATCACCACCTCCGAAGTATGAGTACAAATCACCACCTCCCAAGTACGAGTACAAATCACCACCTCCAAAGTACGATCAGAACTCGCCACCTCCAAAATACGAGTATAAATCACCCCCACCTCCTTATGACAAAAAGCCACCAGTATAACTTTACATATATTCTTCACCTCCTCATTATCGCTAAGAAGATCTTCAAAAGAGAGGTATGAGTAATCCTTCTTATCAAATGACTAACCCCCTTTTTTTTTTGTTGAAAAAAGACTACAGTTATGCTTTTGTTCAAAATATTTGGCATATTTGAAGTCATTTGAGTTTCAGATAGCAATTTTCTTTTTATCTGATGAGATGATTAAGCTTATGTTCTTGTTCAATAACATTTTGGCATATTTGAAGTCATATGAGCCTCACATAGCAATTCTCTAATATTGTTTTTTTTTTAATGGAGGATAACCCTTTTTTGCTTTCCTCATTTTGCAGGAGAAAGTGAAATCTCTGCCTCAATATTTAGCAATAATCGGCATCCAGTTATAGTAGACTATATAGGCTTGAATAAAAGTTGCTCTTCTTTTTACATCCATATGTTTGTTTATGTACTATGAGAAAAGGGGTCAGAAGAGGCAGTGTGTTTGTGGACAATTCTTTGTTGCACTTTTGATTCTACATACGAATGTATATGTATTGGAAATGTTGTGTTATAATTTCCTGTTTTTAAAGTATCCTCCTACAACTTTTTTCTCTAGTTCGAGCAATATTGGATACTTTTTTGTTACAATTATAATAGGGACTTCATCAAAGTTAGTAAATACAATTAAGCAGAGACCACTGATGGAGAAAATATACCGTTCTTGGAGCGGGGGCGGATCTAGGATTCCGTCTTGGTGCTGTTGCCATATGATTTATCATCACTGTTTTTGGAATCTACATTGACAACTTTATAATTTTATCCTTCTTAGTGGTGTCATATCATAACTTTTAGCGGTGCTTAAATAGTAAATACAAGTAAAAATATATTAAAAATATATAAAATAGTAAATACACCATTGTTCTGGAGCATGGGATGCTTTTTAGTTCTTGGACTTTAAAGATAAAATAGTTGACAATGATTATCTTACAAAACTACTCTGGAAAGTCCATAAGAATCCAGGCATTCTCCTATAACGAATGCAGTATACTTCAAAACAATTTCCAAAACTGAAAGTGCCATTGTGGTTGGTTGTTTTCCTGAGATTAAATTAATTTCTTGCCTAAAAAAATGTATTTTCAGACATTTCCAAGTATTTTTTGAATTTTTTAATATATTTGTGTCGCCCTTAAATTAAAGGAGGAACTTGGCTTCAATGAAAACCATAGTTTGGATCCAAACTAAAAATTGAGAATCAACGGTTCTAGGAAAAGAAGAGAGGACATTGGTTGTCAAAAAGTATGTATTGTCAGCCACTTGTTCTATCTTTTATTCCCAAAATATTAAGTTACTAAACAAATTCAAGCAAAAAACTAGGAATTCGGTTTCTACAAGTTTAATGTGTTTTCTCCTGCTTATAGAAACCCATTTCCTAAAAAACTTGTGAAAAAACTTGTGAAACAAATTAGGTTAACTAACGATTAGGAACCCTTTTTTGCAAAAGTTTTTCAGGGTACATGTAACAGGAGGTTTTCACGTGTTTTTTCAACCAATCTTGGTGAACCAAACAACCCCTAATAGGAAACTTCTTACTGAAACAAACAAATTGAAGGTTGACATGTCTATTTGATGAAGGGGAAAAAAAAATTAGTGGAGGCAGTAAAAATTGGTGACCTACCTTGCCAATTCAATGCTCATCAAATCAAAATTCTCTAGTTAAATTCTTTTGGGAGGGTAAAATGGGAGGGAATCTGATCCTCAAGCTCTCTTTAAATTCCTTTTATTAGCTTAAGGATCAAGATTCGATCCCATTCTACCCACCAAAATATCACATTTCTATGCTATGAGAAAATGAGTACTTGGGAATTTATAGATCAGTCTAAAACTTGAGGAGGAAGGGTATATGAAAATGCATGCACATAATAGATTGTGAAATCTTGATACAAAATTAATACAAGGTTAAAATTCATGATTAAATGTATTTATTGATTGCAAAATCTACAAAGAGGACGAATGTGGACTCGAAAATTTCAAGATTTAAATTGGTGAAAAAGATATGCCTCATACGTTCTCTATAGTTTATGGGTATCAGAAAAGAATACACAGGGGGTTTTTTTTTTGCCAGTGAAAAGTATGGTTCATTGTATCTGATAACCCATAGGATATAGATAATTCTGATAATCCGTAGGATATAGGTATTTAATATCCATATTTGGAAATATTGGCTCACATCCATATTCTTTCGCATCACTAAAGCCTTCGAAACATCTTTGTCGCTATAATTGGGTCTAACAAATGCGATTATGCAACTAAATAAGAACGAATAAGTAGCTAAGTGATGTAGAATGCATTGCGGACATATTCATGGAGAAACAGGACCGTCACAAGCCCAAACGCGGACCCGGCCGAGGAAAATAGCTCGCAACGAAGAACAGGTCGTAACTTTCAAACCGTAAGTCAGAATTGGACGAATTTTTTTTTAAATCGCGTATTTTTTCGAGACGGAGTCAACCAAACCCACCGAAGTTTAGTTTACCGCTATCCATTTTATCAAATTCCCTCCGGATTGATAGATATCAGCGTTTTTGTCAGTTTTTTACTATTTTAGGTAATGTTTTAGGAGTCTGTTTTGATTAGGACGCAAATCCGGTTTGACTCCAAATTTGATCGATTTACTTCCCTAATCATAGGGAGTCTTTTACAGAGAGTTTTCTTATTTCTATTTCTGGTAAAGTTCAGGTCAATTAGAAGTCTTGTTTCTATTTTTAGTAAAGTTCGAGTCATGGTAGGAGTCTTGTTTATTTTCTATTTAAACAGAGTCTTGTAAGCCCTAGAGACATCTTTTTTTTATCAATAAAATTTCCTCTTTAATATTTCTTCGTGGATTCGGAGATCGTTCTTTGTGGATTCAGAGAACAACCCTCGGTGGATTCTGAGGTTTATCACTTCCGCGCTGCGTTACTAAGCAAGATTAGCGCAGCGAATTGAGGAAAACATTAAACTATTAAACAAAACAAAAATAAATAGATGCTGAAAACCAATTTTTGTAGTACCGAAATTGTTGATTTTTTACTGTCAAAGACAGAAAAGTCTTTTCTTTTTGTTCTTTCTAATTTTTTTTAAAACTTGTCATTCCTAGCTTTAAACAATTAAACCTACATTTATTTGTTTTAACATTGAGTTAGATCTTAGTACATTCATACATACTGGAAAAATCCCATGTCATGTACATTTCAAGTACCCACATATCTTGCATTTCAAGTACCCACTCCTCACCAGAATGCATACATGCAGAGGGAGTAAATTGAAATTGAGCAACGAATTTACATTTCTCATTCAATATACTTGCACTATCGAAATCAATCCCATTTTCAAGCTTAGATAGTAAATTCTTCATGAACTCTGGTTCGTCATCAATTTCCTCCATTCCCTTTTAGGAAAATTGCAACAGTCAATAAGTTCGGAAAGTTTAGCTACATACATTGAGATTTACACAGTCAATAAGGAAACTTTGTGCAAATCCCTACTAACTCCAAACCCTTTTCTTTCATCCATTGCGAGATCAAATTTTCGTTCTGCACGCGCATTCAAGAGAGAATAGAAATCCAACAATGAACAATAAAACGGTTCCTTCTGCACATTTAAGAGACCAAATATTTACTGACTCATGAAATGGATGAAATATTCTAAAATAATTGAATACATTTTTTTTCTACTAGCCACATTTCTCTCTCTGCTGTTCTATATCGAGAATTTTTTTTAAAGGGGTCCATCAAATTTACAAGAAATTGTAAAGCGGCCGTATCAGTAAATCTACAAGATAAAAAAAGTCACTGTTGACCCTAACACTAGGGCTTCATCTGCCTGTATACAACTGATGGCAAAATTATGAGCTGGGGAGGGTTTTAAGATCTTTATCCTTTGCAAACCATGCTGGAATGATCGTCGAAGCATAAGGATACAGATCCTTGTATGAATTTCGTATTGTACTTTCTGCTACTCCCGTTGCCAAATATATATCTGCATAAACTCGAAAGTATTTAATGTTAAATACGATATGCAAACAAATATATATATATATTGATAACAAAACATATACCTCTTAGAAGTCTCTTCTCTCCTGATAACTGTGTTATCATGTAAATAATTGCTGCTGCAATAGATATGGGGCTCCTCCTGCAAAAATTGACGTCATTAGTCCTGAATAATTGGCATGTTCACAATAAATGTTTTTCCTTTAGGTTTTTTTTTAATACAAGTATCATTAGAATTAGAACTATTTTTGGGCAAATTAAAAACAGGCCTTACAAAATTTTGGAGAAACAAAAACAGATATTGTCCCAATATTCATTTTGGCCTTAAATTCATTTCCCAAAATATTCAGCATTTGCATAATCAAGGGAATGAATCTAACACTCAAACTGAAGTATGTTTACATGATGTAATCTATATATTTTATAGGACAAAGCTTTAGGCCGAAAACCTGAAAGCAATTAAGTGCTGATATATACCTACAACATTTAACAACTCTGCATCTAAGTGACCACAACCAAATTATAACCATAACGGTATCGAAAAATTATAAGTTCCCTTAAGCCAAGTGCTAATACAGTAGATTCCTGAATGAATGTTGAGCAATCTTGATGCAACATTCCTACGAACTTTAACACATATTCATACTGCTAGTAAATTTAGCTATGCATGACTGTGAAACTATTCTGCCCCCCTCATATATATTTTCATAGGAGCATTATGGTTGCATCAAGCAGGTAAAAATAATACCTTATATCAAGCTCTTCTATTTTCTCGACGGCTTCTTCAGCAGCTTTAACAGCTTGATTATTCATACCAAGAGATGAACAGAAACGTCTCTGTAAAATTTGCAAATAAGAAAGTCAGAAGCCAAAACACAGAACATTTTACAAATTCTAAGTGCATAAGATATACATTGCGAAAAATAATAATCTGGGAAAAGAATGACAACTGACCATAAAATCTCCTGCGCTAATAGCACACATATCCTGTATTGATGGATCGTTTTCAAGCCCTAACTGCTTGTGAATGAAATCTTTCGCTCGACCAATGTCCTTCTTAGTAGCACCATTTGCAACGGAGCATATCTCTGTTTCGAATCATAGTAAAGATGGACTAAGTACATGATTTTAATTGAAATCAAATATGAGCATAAAGTAGAGAAAATGTGTACCCTTTATAGTGCGCGGCTTCTCCTCTTGTCGACAAGCAATGTATAGACAAGCAGCCAAAATTGCATCTTGGTTTCTTCCTTTAATAGATCTAAGGCTTTCCACCTTCTTGTAGATTTCATTGGCTCGGTCCTTTACAAAAAGGAAAATTTATTTTCAAACTCAGGATTTTCACGTATACACCCACCCAAACTTTTATCAAAACAAAAAACTTATTTAATAAAGAAGAAGCAATATCAACTAAAAAAGAAACACTGGAATGTCACAGGAAGCCACATTTGAATGTAATCTTGGCTTCATCAAGTATATATAGATGTGATAAGATACCTAACTGCAAAAGATTCATGGTTAAGGATTGTGACTTGAACATAGAATATTTAGCAAATAACCTTAGAAGGTAATAACTGCCATCAGCATCAGAAAAGAAAAAATGAGCAAAAAATATGATGGCACAAAAATTAATTGATAGCACAACCATACCGTTACCAATATACTACAAAATTCACTACTTAAGAATTATTCAAAGAATAAATAGATAAACAACTTTATTGGAAGGTAATAACTGCCATCAGCATCAGAAAAGAAAAAAAGGAGCGAAGAGTATGATGGCACAAAAATTAATTGATAGCACAACTACCGTTAGCAATGTACTACAAAATTCACTACTTAAGAATTATTCAAAGAATAAATTAATAGCATAAACAACTTTATAGGACTATATAGTCAAAATTGCAAATTAGGATGTGTACCTTGATTGTGGCAACCAGATTTAACCTGTTAAAAGAAAGAAGAGAAGAAATTAGAAACAATGCCAGATTTAGTTAAAACTTCACGTCACTATATAAAAAGAAAGCAAGTTATTAACTTATCCGTGATAAGTGATATATCAAACTTGGTTTAATTGGATTGTTGGTCACATATTTTTATCTCTGAATTGGACGTTCATACCTATGTTTTGACTGCTTGGATGACTGGTCATGTAATCAAATACTACATGGATCATTAATCACTTCTAATATTTTTTGTCAATTGATATAACGGATTTCTTTGGCATAGCATAAATAAAGTATTGATGATTTGAAATAATGGATTCCTTCATGTGAGTAATATCTTGATCACTTATGGAAATAAAAATCCAGACATATCAGACAACTTCTATCATTTAATTATATTGCATTTGACATTTTGTTATTGAAAATATTTACTAGTGACATACTGAGTAGGCTATTGCTTAAAAGTAAATAAAAATACACAACTCAAATTGACCGGTCATTCAAGCAATTAAAACACATAAATAAACGTCCCATTGAGAGGTATATACAGTGACTATAAATCCAATCGGCCCATCAAACATTGAAATCCAATGCAATTTCAACTAATCTTGTCATGATCAACTAATTGCTTCATCAAAGGACAAGATAATTAACTCCTTCATCTACACGTACTCTGTGTTTCAAGAAATTAAAACCCTTCATCTAAAAAGTTCAACAAAAACTCCTTCATCTATGAAATTTGGTTCTTGGGACATAACCATGCAAAACTTTTTAATGACAAAACTAAAACACTATCTTTTTAGATGATGAGGGGTTCTTTAAAAACAAAAACCCCGAACCTTTCGGCCATTGTGGCGATGGCCCGAAACGCCACGATCAGCGACCGGTCGGGGTTCGAGGCCTGGTTGTGCCACCGGCCCACGAGCTCCCCGCGGGCCCCGCTGGGCTTCGATATCACCGTCGAGAGGCCGCCGCCAGTCAAGAGAGGGTTGGACTTCTCGCCGACACGGACGGGGTCGTTGTCGGTGGACTCGTTGAAGGTCCTCCACTCGGCGGTCTCGTCGACGACGCGGCACTCGAGGACGAGGCCGCACTCGGTGCAGATGGTGTCGCCGGCGGCGTGGTCGAAGACGACCTCCGTCAACCGCCTGCAGTCGGTGCAGTACGTGTCGGACATTGTGCAGCCGAAATATCGGTGAGGGTTTTGTTTTTTTCTCTTTTTTTCGGTTCTTGATTTGTTTGTTTTCTTGAAAAGGGAGGATTTTGGGGAGTTGACGGGGGGGTTTTATAGGGAGAGGAAGGTTTAGTTGTAGTAGGATTCGGTGATGTTTGTTGTTTTGATTCGGCACGTGATGTTGGAATAAAATAATAATAATAATAATAATAATAATAAAGTCCAATTTTTTTTATCTAGAAATAAAATCTTTGTATATTGAACGATATATACGAGCCCTATCTTAAATCTAAAATAGAATATTGCCTAGAGTTGTTATATGATAAAGGTAGTTGCATAAAATTAACGGAATAAGAATTTTATGGATAAAAGAAATATAAAACATCTTATTTATGTGTGTGTTCCCCGAATTTTTAATTATTTTCTTTAAAAATTTAAATATATATTCTTTTAGTGTGTGTTTGGCAATTGGAAATTAAATGGAAAAAAAGGAAATTGATTCAAATTAATTAGGAATAATTTTGTTAAGAGAAAGAAAATGAGAGGGTTATGGAAGGAGAGTCAAGGAATTTAGGTACACTTTTTGATTGGATTGAGATCCACACAAAATAGATGACAATTGGAGAGAATCCAATTACCTTATTATTTACTATTTATCCTAATCTCAAGAAATGAAATATTGTCATATACGATTTTCACTATCATAATAGCGGTTTTCAATATAGCATTATTGATTTAGGGGGGTGTTTGACAGTTCGAAAGTGAATTAAAAATACATAAGTCCAAATGACTTTCGCATCAACGTCAGCATGCAAGTAAAATACACTATTTATTTGAAAAATAAAATTATTGTTGAAAGTGATAGAAAGGGAGGGATTGGAATCTAAGTAAATAGAAAGGTTATAATGCAAACCCTCCAAAATTTTTATTTGTTTATAATTTTTAATTAGCAAGAGGAAGGGATGGGAGGATTAAAAATAGACAAATTTCTTTCACTATTTTAACTCTCCTGTAAAAGAGAACGGATTGGAAAGGGAGGGATTGGAATCTAAGTAAAAAATTTTCAATTTTTAATATTGTCCTTTAGAGAAAATAAAAGAATTTGATGTGTATTAACTGTTCGAAGGATTTATTGGTCGTGTAGTATCTCTTCCTTTTCTGTTCTCCATCCATAGTAAATAAACACAAATTATAAAATACTTTCTCTTTCCTCTTTTGTCCATCCAAACAAAATTAATTTCAACACATCCACTCCCTTCCCGTTCTCTTCCTATTAAGTTTGGTTCAAGTTCAACCATTCCCCTCCCCCTCACTATTTGCACTGAAATTCTAGTTATACCTTCACTTGTTGTTTGACCCCCACTTTGTTTAACAGGTTTAAACCGGGCCCACATCCTTCATCTTCTCTAACAGTTAGGGGGAAAAAAATTCTCCTAATTATTTCTCATCTTCTTTTCTTCTCTCAAAAAATGATCATTGGGGGATATTTTAGTAATTGACCGTGTTGGTTAATAACTAACCAAACCATGGTTTACATTGTTAATCGAGAAACTAATAGAAGAACCAACTTGCAAAAGCCCTTCTTACTTGAGGTACCTCTCAACAATTTCAATGAGTTGAGGGGCTCATACAAATCGTCGAAGATTTCAGGGACCAATAACTAAAAACCCTACACACACAAAAAGGGAAAGCCAACAATTCGCGAAAACAAATGGCACCCTCAAAACGAGGGAAATCGAAGACCGCCACCGCTCCGCCGCCCCCGACCGCCGCCGCGTCCAACTTTCCGGCGAGCCTCCGCCTCCAATCTCCGGCCACCGTCTCCATATCGATCCACGCGAAGCCTGGTTCCAAGATCGCCACGATCACAGGTCTCTTCAAACCTCTCCCCTTTTCCCTTTGATCGATGCTTTCTTGTTGTTCTCAATTACAGTGATTTTTTTTACGTAGATATTAGTGATGAGGCGGTCGGAGTTCAGATCGATGCTCCGGCGAGAGACGGCGAAGCTAATGCGGCACTGGTCGATTTCATTAGCTCGGTGAGCCTTGTGTAAATTGAAAATTAGGGTTTGCTTAAAGTTACAATCTTTTTGTATGGAGTAAGGCAAGGAAGTGAAGTTAGATTGAGCAATTATACCTTTTGAATTGAATCATAATTGGGCAATGAGTCTATATGATCATCAATTGGTGGTCACATGATATCAAGCTAATTTAGAAAGGGCAAAAGGAAAAAAAAAATCTTTAACTCTACTGGAAAAGGTAAAATATCTGGAAAAATATTTATGACACTATCTCATGGAGCTATATGCATGCAATTATTAGCACTACAGAAGCTACTAATTTAACAGAAGCTACTAATTTAACAACAACAGGAACAACAACAAATGAATGCTATTTACTACTCATGTTCATGAAAACCCGGGCTAGGTTTTACATTGGCTGTCGGGTAATGCAAACCCTCCAACTTTATCTTGGCTTGGGCAGACAGTGAAAGGATAAGCAATAAATCATATCAACTACTAATAACTTATTATTTGTATACTACAATTGTGAGTCATTTGTAATAAAACTAGAAATATTTGTATTAACCAGGAACTTAGTCAAATATGAAACCTAGAAGTGAATAAGCCGGAAGATACTAAGATTTTAGCATCTTGAACTTCTATCTGCAAACCATTCTTGGACTACACAAGCTACTTTCAGTTAGCTAATACTAGTAAGATACTCTTGGATAAGAACTAAACAGTCATCGTGCACTGTTCAACATAGTAAACCATAATCCGATCCCTTCGCCGCAACCTTCCAATCCCTGACATCTTTTCATCGACTAGATCCGACCATGCACGAGCTTCGACAAGCCCCGATGAGCTCTCGTGATCCGATCAAGTATCGTCGACGCCCAATTTCCTCCGATCGATCCTCAATGAGTTATGATCTCTTGCAGCCAAGGCTTTACAACACGGCTTTGGAAAGTTATCGAAAATGAAAAAATCTACCCGCTCCTCCTTTTAGATCCCGATAAGATTCGGGTACCCGCTAGAGTTCACAATATTGAGAACCTCATACTTTTTGATCGGATTCGGATTGGGGTCGAAGATAACACATTCGAGGGTTTTCTACTTACATATTGGAGTCCCTGTTCCAGTCCACATCAATTGGTATCAAATGATGGGAGAACGTCCTGCTCTGATACCAAATGATGGGAAGCAGGCAAAGTGCTTCAATGTGGAGGCCAAAAATTGTTGATGGCTTGACAGAATGATGTCATAATTCATAATGAATGGTAATTCATGTTACTGTCCACTCGTGAACAATAATCAGTGTTACTGTTTACCTGTGAACAATAACTGTTTACCTGTGAACAATAAACCCGTTTCTGGGGTATTAGATATTTTCTCATTTTGGTTTTTCTTGATGAGAGATTCTTTTAAAGAGATTGATTGAGAAGGATAATTGAAAGGAGAAAGAGTTTAGATAATTGCTAGGTTTCACACCTAATGGCTTCATACCCAAAGTGGCAAATTACATGCTAAGAACAAGTAATTCACATGCTTAGAGTTTTTATAACTCACTTTTTTATTAATCAAGGTTTAATTCCTCATGGAAGATTACAATTTTATTTATAGAGAAAACTAAATCTGGAAATTAAATCAAATCCTAACTAAAAGAAAACATAATAAAATCTTACCTAAAAATAAATATTACATCATGTAATATTAAATTAAAAAATATTCTATAAATCCGAAAATCTTTTGATCAACAGCCCACGATCGTCCTGCATCACTAGTCCACCATCTAGAAGATATTGTGTCTTCAAAACGTGAAGCAAAATCAACACAAGTGCCTCATCCAGCCATATGTGGACCTTCAATCAAAACTTGAGTTCAATCCAGAGTCGAAAGCTGAACTTGAGTTAGAAGAAAAAGCAGAATAAGATCAAAAATTTGACCTAGAGACCTGAGCTTGAACTCGAGCGAGAAGCGGAACCAGAGAATAACATTGAGTTAGAGCCTAAGTCTAAACTTGAACCTAACGGAGAGCAAGAGCTTGAACTCAAACAGGAAATCGAGTCAAATGTTGATCCAAAACCTAAGCTCAAATTAAGTCTAGAGCCGAAATCGAATCAATCCTAGAAGTGGAATGCGAGATCGATATGCAATGCAAACTCCCAGTCCAAGCTAATTTGATTGTTGACTTCATTATCTCAAACCCTCCACCGTCAACTCAATATCAGGTCTTACAACTCATCTTGAAGATTCTGCAGTCCACGATGAAATATTTTCCACCAGACAAGTTAATCATTACACTCTCCTACTATAAAACTCGAGGTCATGTTTTCTCTAACAAGGAGATATTTGATGCAGAATGATCGTGGGCCATTGATCAAAAGATTTTAGAATTTACTAGAGTCTCTTTTATTTTAATATTATATGATGTAATCTTTATTTTTAGGCTCTTAACATGTTATTTTATTTCCTTTTAGTTAGAATTTTATTAGGATTTGGTTTAATTCCTGATTTAGTTTTCTTTATAAATAAAGTTGTAATCCTCTATGAGGAATTAGACCTTGATGAATAAAAAAAGCAAGTTATGAAATTCTCAGCATGTGAATTGCTTGTTTTTGGCATGTGATTTGCCTTGTTAGGGTGTGAAGTCCTTGGGTGTGAGGCCCCTAAGTGTGAAGCTTAATTATTATCTAAATCTTCTTTCTCCTTTTAATTATCCTTCTCAATCAATCTCTTCAAAAAAATCCCTAATCAAGAGGAACCAAAAGAAAAAAAAACCCAATACCCTCGAAATGGGTTTACATATCACAGGTAAACAGTAGAACCCGTATTGTTCATGGGTGGATAGTAACATCAATTACTATTTAGCATGAATGATGACATCATTCCGCCGAGTCGTTGATGATTTCTTGCCTCCAGATCAAAGCCCTCTGGCCGCTTCCCATCAACTAGAGTATTTTCTCTCCAAAAGAGGTTTCTTAGCTATCCATGAACGAATAGTTGAATGATAATAATTTCTATAACACCATTTTTTAGCCTCTCTCCTTATCTTACACTCAGGATATAAATACATTTCCAGTTTTAACATATCATAGATAAAATATATATCTTCTATATTAAAAATTTGAACTTCAAAATCATAATGCTCCTCATATCCATCAAATCCATAACAACATGCTAAAGTACCGAATTTAAGTGGATTGAAATCATACCCTTGTGAAGGTGGTAACTGTATTTTACCCTTAATTACTGTGGATCCTTCAACTTTGATACCAGATAATGGGGACCTAGCGGAGGGCTTTGATTTGGAGGTGAGAAATTGTCGATGGCTTGGTGGAATGATGTCGTAATCCATGATGTACAGTAACGACAATTGTTCATCATAGATTACGTCATCATTCAGCGAAGCCTTCAACGACTTCTCTCCTCTAGATTAAAGCCTTTTGCCTAGTCCCCATCATTAGGGAATATATTGTCTTGTATAAGAAATGCACTGGAAATTAGAGGAAAATATTGTGTGAATAGGGAAGCTTTGTGTCATGTGAGAAAGTTCAAGAGCTGTTTAGAAGAATCAATGTTGAAAATACCGGTAACACATAATGTAACGCTTACCTCTTGTTAAGGGTTATGGAAAAAACGCAAAAAGATGTAACGCATAACGTAGGTTATGTTATTTATTATTATTTAGATATTTTATAAATACAAACAATTCACAATGACTTTAATAATTAGAATAATCAAAATTTTCAAACAAAACATCACAAATATGTAAAATCTTATTACCTCGCTATACCGGCCAAGTCACTGGAGAAAGTCTTCAGCGAGAGGTAGAGATGGAGATAGCCGAAGAGGTGAAGGAGTCGAGGAAGATATTTCGTCGCTGAGATGTGTAGAATTGCCAACCCTTTCATCGCTGAGATTTTCCTAAAGACGCTAGGGCATTGCTTCGATGGAGACGAGGAGTGGATCTCGATGGAGATGGAGACAAGGAGGGGAAGAGATGGAGATGGAGGAGTTAGGATTTCGTCGCTGAGATGGGGACGAGGAGTGGATCTCGATGGAGATGGAGACGAGGAGGGGAAGAGATGTAGATGGAGAAGCTTGGGTTTCGTCACTGAGATCTCGTTGTCGAAGGTGTTTGTAGTTGAAGGTTTCTACAGTCGAAGTTCTCGTCGTCACTGAGAGAAGTTGAGAGATATTTTGGGGCGTTAGGGTTTAGGATCGGGTTTTCACAGTGATAAAGGGTTGGGGGTTATTAGATTTGGATGGTGGAGAGTGATCCGCGTGCTCAAAACTGGTAATCAATATAACCTAAAAAAATTTAGGTTATATAACCCTTAACAAAACGCTCGTAAAACGCAATTTTTTGAGTTTTTTTAGCCGTTAAGTGCCTTGTGCATTTTCTGCTTGTGTTATGTAACATTTTCATCGCGTTAAGTAATGAAACGAGTTATAATGAGTTATAAAATGCGTTTTTTAGAACATTGCGAAGAATATGATAACAACATGCCATTATTGGGAGCTTTTTTTTTGTTTTTGTTTTTTTTATTAATTTGTTCCTTAAAACTTAAAAGCCACCTAAAAGATTTTTGGGTGGGTCTAAAAGTTAACCTAGGGCGTCCTTAAGGAGCATCCTAGGTCTAGTGCAACCTGGAGTCTATTGAAGCTCCGGAAAAAACTCATATTCTTTGGCCATGGATTGTCATTTTGGTTATAGGAAGCATATTTGGATGTAACTAAAGTGATCATAATAAGCTATGATGTTGTAAGCCTGTATTCTGTTCATCAAAAGTCTTATATTACTGAATACTGAATAGTATCCTTATTTTCACCTGTTTTAGATAAATACCCTGTACTGGTTTTTTATTACTTAAATACAAATTTTTACTCTGTACCAGAACCACAGCTTGATGTTGAATTAGCAGATTATCTTGGTTGTGAATTGGGGTTTCATTTTTCTATTAATGAGCTGGAATTTAATGGATTGGGAGATTAGGAGTCTAGAAATGGATTCATTAGTAATAATGGGGAACTTAGGATTAGGGTGGTTTATTTTGCAACTTGATCCCATCTCATGGACCAGATGATGGCAAGTTTTATCAGATCCAGTGAAAATCTTAAACCCCTCAAACATTCTGAATTCTCATCTATTTTGAGTTCATTTTAAAATTGTGTCTTCTATCGTAAAGCTAAACCTGAACAAGGAGATTAGGATTTTGAGAGAGGGTCGGTAATTACTAATTTGAATTCAGTGTCTGTATGAATTATTACAGAAGAAAACCATGAAATATGTATTCTTGCTTAGTTTCTGCCTTCTCCTTTAAAGGATGGATTCTAGGTTTCCACTCACATGCAATTCATATTGGAATATCCGACATCCATATCTGCATCAGGACAATGGAAGATAGAAAACCAGAAAGTCAGAGAATCATTAGGCAATTTAACTGCTGAAAAATTAGCATGGGATATTTACCAGTAGAAGAGGTGAAATAGTAGGGTTTTACTCTGCAAATAAGGCTTTTTTCTGAATCAAATGGTTTGATTTTTATGAAGACTTCAGCTCATCATCTTTCTGACTTGCTTGAAATGGTTTTGACTATTTTTAAAGACACGCCATTTCTTCCAAGTTTCTGAAGTGCGCAGACAGCTCCCTTTATCTCGGCACCAATCATGCTGCATGTTCTTAAGCTACAACTTGAGAAACCTCTAGTTTGCTATCCTTTTTATTTCTCGTTACTTGTGTGATGGATCCAAATTAACAATATGTAATTTCTCAATCCCTAAACCCAAGTTAGTTGTCAACCCAAACCCACCTCAGCTGAATATGAATATATGTTGTTGTGAGCGTGACTATGTAAGAAATGGGTCTCAAGAAATATGTGATGATACATTATGTTCACAACTTTTAAACTGTTGAACAATAGTCCAAAGTCCAAAACATGATTGGTTGTGTTGATGTTAGCGAATATTTGGCTTGCTCCTTTTTTATTAATCTTTAAGTACATCGGCACAAATTTAACCATTTATCTGTTATGCAGGTTCTAGGAGTAAAGAAAAGACAAGTATCTATTAGTTCTGGCTCCAAATCGAGGGAAAAGGTTGTGCTTATACAAGAAGTAAGCCTGGAGAATGTTTATAATTCTCTAAAGAAAGCTTGCAATTCTTAATCATGGACAAAAAATCGTACAATAAACAATATTAGAATGTGACTATGGGAGCTTCAAGTTTCTCCGGTGCGAGGGGATCAGCGTGAGAATTTTTGAGCCAGTTCTGCTAATTCCCATCAGGGAAAAGGTTTAAACTGCACAGATTTTACTACATAATATACCTGATCTGGGGTCAGTAGATGCCGCTCAGCCCTCCTCTTATGCTGTAAGATTTTAGATTATGCTACACAAGTAATGGATGCTAAAGTGTTGTTGGTTCTTCCCTTGTATACACAATAACGGAAATGATTATGTTTGCTAGACTAGTTTTCCTGAAGACTTATTTTCTATAATAAAATGTGAACAGAATGGAATAATATTTGAACTCCATTATTCTGGAATTGGCTAAATACTTAGTAGAATGGCTATGGATCAGAATGGTTACAAATTACAATGGAGGACGGCTTCTGGGTCTTATGTGACTCAGAATATCTATGAATTGAAGGGAAAAAAAATTAAGGACAAATATAAGACTAATAGTGATTTATTTATGGATCAGAATATTGGGCAATTAAAAATAGGGAAAATTGTGTCAAGATCCCAAAGTCCCAAACTTCATGTGCAACCTTTTTCCCATGTGATTCAGCCCCAAAAAGCATCCCAAAATGCATTGCACCCTTTTGGTCATGAGTGCATACCGTAAGCATGGGAGAGAAAAGCAAAAGACTCAAAATACCCTTGTTTTCTCCATTTTTTTTTTAGATCTGATGCCCATGTTTCCCTCTTCCTCATCTCTTCTAGTCATAACCCATCTCCTCTCCTCCTCTCCTCCTCTCCATCCTCCTCCATCTCCTCTCCTCCTCTCCATCCTCCTCCATCTCCTCTCCTCCTCTCCATCCTCCTCCATCTCCTCTCCTCCTCTCCATCCTCCTCCATCCTCCTCCATCACCATCACGACACTACTCTCGTGTCTCCTCCACCACCTCCACCACATGTTCCTCCCTCCACGGTAGTAAACAACCACTACTCCTTCACGTACATATGAAATATTATTACACCGTCGAAAAGTACTTCATCTCTCCCTCCAATTCCTTCCCCTACTCCTCTTCCTTCTCTACCACCGTCCGCAAGTTCTAGCACCACCGGAAAGTCCGAAGAAGAAGCAGCTAACACGAATGAAACTGGGTTCCGTTCTGTAGGAAATTCAATGTTGAAAGTGGACTTAACACGAACCAAATTAGACCTAACACGAATGAAACTGGACTTAACACGAACCAGGATCGTGTTAAGTCTAACCAGGTTCATGTTAAGTCTAACGAGGTTCATGTTAAGTCTAACCCGGTTCGTGTTAAGTCTAACCAAGTTCGTGTTAAGTCAAACCTGGTTCATGTTAAGTCTAATCTGGTTCATGTTAAATCTATTTTGCTTCATGTTAAGTCTAACTTGGTTCATGTTAAGTCTATTTTGGTTCATGTTAAGTCTATTTTTGTTCATATTAAGTCTAACTTGGTTCATGTTAAATCTATTTTTATTCATGTTAAATCCAACTTGGTTCATGTTAATTCAAACTTGGTTCATGTTAATTCAAACTTGGTTCATGTTAAGTCCATTTTGGTTCATCTTAAGTCTAACTTGGATCATGTTAAGTCCATCTTGGTTCATGTTAAGTCTAACCGGTTAGTGTTAAGTCTAATCTGGTTCATGTTAAGTCTATTTTGATTCATGTTAAGTCAAATTTGGTTCATGTTAAATCCAACTTGGTTCATGTTAATTCAAACTTGGTTCATGTTAAGTCCATTTTGGTTCATGTTAAATCTATTTTTATTCATGTTAAATCCAATTTGGTTCATGTTAATTCAAACTCGGTTCATGTTAAGTCCATTTTGGTTCATCTTAAGTCTAACTTGGATCATGTTAAGTCCATCTTGGCTCATGTTAAGTGCAACCCGGTTCATATTAAGTCTATTTTGGTTCATGTTAAGTCTATTTTTGTTCATGTTAAGTCTAACTTGGTTCATGTTAAATCTATTTTTATTCATGTTAAATCCAACTTGGTTCATGTTAATTCAAACTTGTTTCATGTTAAGTCTATTTTGGTTCATGTTAAGTCTAACTTGGTTCATGTTAAGTGCAATCCGGTTCAAGTTAAGTCTAATTTTTAGACTTAACATAAAAAATATAGAGGAGATAAGGGCATTTTGGCGTCTTTAATTGAATTAAATTAGACTTAACATGAAGTAAATTGAATTTAACATGAAATTAGACCTAAAATTAAGTTGAAATAGACTTAACATGTTTCATGTCAAGTCTAATTTTTAGACTTAACATGAAAACATATAGAGGAGATAAGGACATTTTGGCGTCTTTAATTGAATTAAATTAGACTTAACATGAATTAAATTGAATTTAACATGAAATTAGACTTAAAATTAAGTTGAAATAGACTTAATACGAACCAGGTTGCACTTAACATGAACCAAAATAGACTTAACATGAACCAAAATAGACTTAACATGAACGAAGTTAGACTTAACATGAACCAAGTTAGACTTAACATGAACCAAAATAGACTTAACATGAACCGGGTTCTTTGCCAACGAACTTCGAACTGGGCTCTCCGCCTCATCCGCCGTGTTCTTTGCCATCTCTTCGCCTTTAGTGTCGAAAAATATGGCCGGAGTGTGCACTCAAGATCGGCGGTGGCACCGGAGGGTCCAATAGCCCGCTAATTTGCTTGTGGGCCCCTTCCGGCGGCAGCGGAAGAGGCCCGTCATCGCCAACGAACTTCGAACTGGGCTCTCCGCCTCATCCGCCGTGTTCTTTGTCATCTCTTAGCCTTTAGGGTCGAAAAATATGGCCGGAGTGTGCACTCAAGATCGGCGGTGGTGGAGGGAGGATGTCGGTGTCTTAGAGAAAAAGAAGAAAGATGGGGAGAGGAGGAAGGAGATGGGTTAGGAGAGAGGAGGAAGAAGGAGTCATAGCATCAGATCTAGAAAAAAAAAAAGAATGGAGGAGACAAGGGTATTTTGGGGTCTTTTGTTTCTTTTTCTCTCTCCATGCTTAGTTGGCATGCACTCATGACCAAAAAAGGGGTGCAGTGCATTTTTGGATGCTTTTTGGGGCTGAATCACATGAGAAAAAGATTGAGGGGCTGCAGCACATGAAGTTTTGGACTTTGGGGCCTTGACACAATTTTCCCTAAAAAATAACATGTGCAGAGAATGTTTACTATGAACTTGTGGATACACATTAAGCGGTAAGATAAGCAATTAGTGTATCTGTAAGAGGTTAGGAATTGCTTCTGTTGAATGTTGAACGTTAAAATGAGAGAGGATCAATTGAGATGGTTCAGTCATGTGCAACGGAGGCCAATAAACGCACTCGTTAGGGAATTTGGGATAAAGGCTTAAGACTTTGTTGTTGTTGTTGGCTACATGATTTGATCAGGTGAATATTTCAGTCTGGGTGACATTTTGAACAAAAAGAGATTATCTGAATCCTTTGCTTAACGCAGATGATTCGTGCCTCGGTGACCATGGCTTTTCAATTTTTACTCAACCCATTACAGGGTCTGAAGCTAAGGAACTGTGCCTGTCTTAAGTGGGTTTGTAGCTTAATACAGTTTAAATTCTGCAGTCGCATAATGTGCTAAGCTTTTCTCCTTAAACGAGGCTGGAAACTATCTCAAGAACCTGACACATCCTTCAGTGTGTATCTATCCCTTCACCAAACAAACCTTTCGCTTGATCTCACTCACTTTCTGGGGTCTTACATTACGACAAATTGACTTGCTCCTTGTTTCTGCTTTATATAAGTCTGCGAAAAATGCCATCTTGAATCCTCAGAGAGCCAAGCAGCAAGTTGCTATGCTGGTCAATACCTCATCTTTCTCTTAATTCAAGTCTCTTTGCATGCTTTGAAGGAAATCGAAGCCGTGTTTCATACTTGTTCAAAAGCTTTCCAAAATCTGGAAGTTACACATGGAGTCGAAAAGGCTTGAAACTTTTTGTATTTCCAAACCTGTTAGCGTTTCTTGCAGGCAAATTGGATGCAGAGCATCTTTTCTTACAGCAAGCCCTTTTTGCTCCACTTGAACCTGAAAACTTGAATCCTAAACTTTATCATGCCGAGTGCAAAACTATGTCACGCAACATTTCCTCGTGCTCTCGGTTGCTATTATTGACATTTCTGCCTAGTTCAAAACAAAATATTCGATAAGATCATTCGATAAGATCCTCTCACCGTCTTTCATGCAGCCGTTAGGGGCGGCAAAATAAAAGAAGGATGCAACATTCTTTCGTATCTTTTCCTTTCTTTTTTGTTCATGATTGTATCTATAAGTTCTGTCTGTCCAGTGTCCCTAGGAGAAGAGTCAAGTAGGCCATCCCTCCCAAACAAAGGCACGTCTAAGGAGACTATGGACACTGGGTAATTGCACTAACCCAAAGTCCCCAACATCCTTCTCTTGCTTTACCAAACAGTAAAGATATGCCCTACATCTACATGCACTAACTCAATGTCGAGGAGGCTTTCTCAAGGATACCCAGGGCTTTTTTCTTTCTTTCTTTTTTTTTTTTTTTTTTTTTAAAGAGTATAGGTTGGTGCAATTAGGATTGCAACTTGAAACTCAATTCAAATTAATTGCAGGAGCAATTTATGTAGATTTTGATCATGAATTGTCTGCTGCTGAAACTATATCTATTAGTTGTCGTTTGAGCGAAAGGTTACAGAATTGAAGGAGATAGTTTTTCATTGTTGGTTTGAAGTATTGGTTGTTAGAATATAAATTTATAGCCCTCAACTCTCACTACAATTTTGGAGTTTTTGTGTAGCGGGATCTTTTGATATGGTATATAAGTTTTGAATCTTGTTGGCCATAAATTTCTAAGTGGGTTTTAAAATAGTTTAATACCGTTGTGTGAGTTCAGATTTTCATCTAGTAAAGGGCTCAACTTCATGGGACGTGTTAGAACATAAATTTATAACCTATAACATGGCAGGGTCCTTTCACAAATACTATATATCATCTTGAATTGTACAGATCCAATCAGGTCAGAACCAATAAATACAGTTGATATTTGGCTAAAAGAACTCAAACGTGAATGCATCACTGTTTAAAGCATCAAAAATTTATTTGACAGTAGATATAAAATAAATGAATGAACAAATAAATCAAAAGATAGCAAGCTTCTCATACATCTTATCAGAAAATTTGATCAAAAACTATATACCAACATTTACATGATACTAATAATTGTGAAGTGAACTCGCATCAAAATTTAAGGCCTTGCAGTATAACTTTTATTTTATTCAGATTAGGAGAGAAAAAAATTGAGCTTTAAAATCCACATACTTCCCCAACAACCAACTCACAATTTTTCTCGGTTTAATTGCACTTAAATGCCCTATAGTTTCCCAACATTGTAATTAAATGCCTTATAATTTCAAACCAAACAAAAATAACCAAAAGTATTCAAGTGTTGCAGATGAATACTCATAGTTAAAAATAACCCAGACAACGCTACTTTTTCTCTACATCACATAGCAGAGGGTACTAAAGTGAAACTCTTAGAAACTTTGGGGTATGTAAATGATGCCACTTACAAACTTTGGAGCATTTATATGCAACATTGGGTAAACAAGAGGACACTAGCGTGCGACATTTTAGAACTTTGAAGCATTTATCTGCAAAAAGTAAATACTTTTGGGGTATTTTTTTGTTCGGTTTTAAAAAAAAGGTCACTTAAGTGCAAGGTCTCGTAAACTATAAAGCATTTAAGTGCAATTAGGCCTTTTTTGTTTCCTCTCTACATAGCAATGCAGAGAATATCTCATTGGATCATTTAGGCTAAATAGCACTTATATACCCTATTGTTTCATCTACTTTTCACTTGTATACCTTCACTTGTATTTGATAGCAAGAAAATATCCTAAAGTTTTTAAACTTGCACTTATATACCCTATTGTTTCATCTACTTTTCACTTGTATACCTTCACTTGTATTTGATAGCAAGAAAATATCCTAAAGTTTTAAAACTTGCCATCAAGTTTCATAATTGAGCGTATTTATGTGCAAGATTTAAAACTTTAGGATATTTAAGTCTTGATTGTAAATTTTTGGATCTTTAAGTGCTAGTTGTAAAAACATTGGGTATTTAACTACCGTTAGTAAAAGTGAAGGTATATAAGTGTAAGTTTAAAAACTTTTAGAGTACTTTTTGCTATTAAATACAAGTTGGGGTATATAAATGATAAGTAGTTGAAACAATAGGATATATAAGTGCTATTTAGCCGATCATTTATTACAATATATAGAAATAGAGAAAAAGATTCAACAAAGAGAGAAAAACCTCAAACCTATAGTAAGGGAGAGAAAGATGGAGAGCGTCGCATCAAGCAAATCCCATTACAGAAATCCATGAAACAGTGACGAGACCCTTGTTTGTTGCTGAAACAAACAGTTCTCATTCCTCAGTCGGCCATTAGTTTCTCGTGGCCCCATTCTCTCACCTACCCTTGAGTAGACACAAATCTATTGAAATTATTGACCCTTAACGATAACAATAGCAAACACGTCTCATGTTAAGTCTAACTTGGTTCATGTTAAATCCAACTTGGTTCATGTTAAGTCTATTTTGGTTCATGTTAAATCCAATTTGGTTCATGTTAATTCAAACTTGTTTCATGTTAAGTCTAACGAGGTTCATGTTAAGTCTAACATGGTTCATGTTAAATCCAATTTGGTTCATGTTAAGTCTAACTTGGATCATGTTAAGTCCATTTTGGTTCATGTTAAGTGCAACCGGTTCATGTTAAGTCAAATTTGGTTCATGTTAAGTCTAATCGGTTCATGTTAAGTCCATTTTGGTTCATCTTAAGTCTAACTTGGTTCATGTTAAATCCAACTTGGTTCATGTTAAGTCTAACCTGGTTCATGTTAAGTGCAACCGGTTCATATTAAGTCTAACTTGGTTCATGTTAAATCCAACTTGGTTCATGTTAAGTCTATTTTGGTTCATGTTAAATCCAATTTGGTTCATGTTAAGTCTAACGGTTCATGTTAAGTCTAATTTTTAGACTTAACATGAAAAATATAGAGGAGATAAGGGCATTTTGGCGTCTTTAATTGAATTATATTAGACTTAACATGAACCAAGTTAAACAACATGAACCAAAAAGACTTAACATGAAAACATATAGAGGAGATAAGGACATTTTGGCGTCTTTAATTGAATTATATTAGACTTAACATGAACAGTTAGACTTAACATGAACCTGTTCTTTGCCAACGAACTTCGAATCGGGCTCTCCTCCTCATCCGCCGTGTTCTTTGCCATCTCTTAGCCTTTAGGTCGAAAAATATGGCCTGAGTGTGCACTCAAGATCGGCGGCATCGGAGGGTCCAATAGCCCGCTAATTTGCTTGTGGGCCCCTTCCGGCGGCAGCGGAAGAGGCCCGTCATCGCCAACGAACTTCGAATCGGGCTCTCCTCCTCATCCGCCGTGTTCTTTGTCATCTCTTAGCCTTTAGGTCGAAAAATATGGCCGGAGTGCACTCAAGATCGGCGGTGGCATCGAGGGTCCAATAGCCCGCTAATTTGCTTGTGGGCCCCTTCCGGCGGCAGCGGAAGAGGCCCGTCATCGCCAACGAACTTCGAATCGGGCTCTCCTCCTCATCCGCCGTGTTCTTTGCCATCTCTTAGCCTTTAGGTCGAAAAATATGGCCAGTGTGCACTCAAGATCGGCGGTGGCATCGAGGGTCCAATAGCCCGCTAATTTGCTTGTGGGCCCCTTCCGGCGGCAGCGGAAGAGGCCCGTCATCGCCAACGAACTTGAGCTGGGCTCTCGCCTCATCCACCGTGTTCTTTGCCATCTCTTCGCCTTTAGTGTCGAAAAATATGGCCGGAGTGCACTCAAGATCGGCGGTGGCATCGAGGGTCCAATAGCCCGCTAATTTGCTTGTGGGCCCCTTCCGGCGGCAGCGGAAGAGGCCCGTCATCGCCAACGAACTTCGAATCGGGCTCTCCTCCTCATCCGCCGTGTTCTTTGCCATCTCTTCGCATTTTGTGTCGAAAAATATGGCCTGAGTGTGCACTCAAGATCGGCGGTGGCACGGAGGGTCCAATAGCCCGCTAATTTGCTTGTGGGCCCCTTCCGGCGGCAGCGGAAGAGGCCCGTCATCGCCAACGAACTTGAGCTGGGCTCTCCGCCTCATCCGCGTGTTCTTTGCCATCTCTTAGCCTTTAGGTCGAAAAATATGGCCGGAGTGCACTCAAGATCGGCGGCATCGGAGGGTCCAATAGCCCGCTAATTTGCTTGTGGGCCCCTTCCGGCGGCAGCGGAAGAGGCCCGTCATCGCCAACGAACTTGAGCTGGGCTCTCGCCTCATCCGCCGTGTTCTTTGTCATCTCTTAGCCTTTAGGGTCGAAAAATATGGCCGAGTGTGCACTCAAGATCGGCGGCATCGGAGGGTCCAATAGCCCGCTAATTTGCTTGTGGGCCCCTTCCGGCGGCAGCGGAAGAGGCCCGTCATCGCCAACGAACTTGAGCTGGGCTCTCGCCTCATCCACCGTGTTCTTTGTCATCTCTTAGCCTTTAGGTCGAAAAATATGGCCAGTGTGCACTCAAGATCGGCGGCATCGGAGGGTCCAATAGCCCGCTAATTTGCTTGTGGGCCCCTTCCGGCGGCAGCGGAAGAGGCCCGTCATCGCCAACGAACTTGAGCTGGGCTCTCGCCTCATCCACCGTGTTCTTTGTCATCTCTTAGCCTTTAGGGTCGAAAAATATGGCCTGAGTGTGCACTCAAGATCGGCGGCATCGGAGGGTCCAATAGCCCGCTAATTTGCTTGTGGGCCCCTTCCAATGACGCGGAAGAGGCCCGTCATCGCCAACGAACTTGAGCTGGGCTCTCGCCTCATCCACCGTGTTCTTTGCCATCTCTTAGCATTTTGTGTGAAAAATATGGCCAGTGTGCACTCAAGATCGGCGGTGGCATCGAGGGTCCAATAGCCCGCTAATTTGCTTGTGGGCCCCTTCCAATGACGCGGAAGAGGCCCGTCATCGCCAACGAACTTGAGCTGGGCTCTCGCCTCATCCACCGTGTTCTTTGCCATCTCTTAGCATTTTGTGTGAAAAATATGGCCAGTGTGCACTCAAGATCGGCGGTGGTGGAGGGAGGATGTCGGTGTCTTAGAAAAAGAAGAAAGATGGGGAGAGGAGGAAGGAGATGGGTTAGGAGAGGAGGAAGAAGGAGTCATAGCATCGATCTAGAAAAAAAAAAGAATGGAGGAGACAAGGGTATTTTGGGGTCTTTGCTTTTTCTCTCCATGCTTAGTTGGCATGCACTCATGACCAAAAGGTGCATGCATTTTGGATGCTTTTACTGAATCACATGAGAAAAAGATTGAGGGCTGCAAGACATGAAGTTTGGACTTTGGGGCCTTGACACAATTTTCCTAAAAATAACATGCGAGAATGTTTACTATGAACTTGTGGATACACATTGCGGTAAGATAAGCAATTAGTGTATCTGAAGAGGTTAGGAATTGCTTCGTTGAATGTTGAACGTTAAAATGAGAGAGGATCAATTGAGATGGTTCATGTCAGCAACGAGGCCAATAAACGACTCAGGGAATTTGGGATAAAGGCTTAAGACTTTGTTGTTGTTGTTGGCTACATGATTTGATCAGGTGAATATTTCAGTCTATTTTGATTCATGTTAAGTCTATTTTGGTTCATGTTAAGTCTAACTTGGTTCATGTTAAATCTATTTTTATTCATGTTAAATCCAACTTGGTTCATGTTAATTCAAACTTGTTTCATGTTAAGTCTATTTTGGTTCATGTTAAGTCTAACTTGGTTCATGTTAAGTGCAACCGGTTCATGTTAAGTCTAATTTTTAGACTTAACATAAAAATATAGAGGAGATAAGGGCATTTTGGCGCCTTTAATTGAATTAAATTAGACTTAACATGAAGTAAATTGAATTTAACATGAAATTAGACCTAAAATTAAGTTGAAATAGACTTAACATGTTTCATGTCAAGTCTAATTTTTAGACTTAACATGAAAACATATAGAGGAGATAAGGACATTTTGGCGCTTTAATTGAATTAAATTAGACTTAACATGAATTAAATTGAATTTAACATGAAATTAGACTTAAAATTAAGTTGAAATAGACTTAATACGAACCAGGTTGCACTTAACATGAACCAAAATAGACTTAACATGAACCAAAATAGACTTAACATGAACGAAGTTAGACTTAACATGAACCAAGTTAGACTTAACATGAACCAAAATAGACTTAACATGAACCGGTTCTTTGCCAACGAACTTCGAATCGGGCTCTCCTCCTCATCCGTGTTCTTTGCCATCTCTTCGCCTTTAGTGTCGAAAAATATGGCCGGAGTGTGCACTCAAGATCGGCGGTGGCACCGGAGGGTCCAATAGCCCGCTAATTTGCTTGTGGGCCCCCTTCCAGCGACGCGGGAAGAGGCCCGTCATCGCCAACGAACTTCGAACTGGGCTCTCCGCCTCATCCGCCGTGTTCTTTGTCATCTCTTAGCCTTTAGGGTCGAAAAATATGGCCGGAGTGTGCACTCAAGATCGGCGGTGGTGGAGGGAGGATGTCGGTGTCTTAGAGAAAAAGAAGAAAGATGGGGAGAGGAGGAAGGAGATGGGTTAGGAGAGAGGAGGAAGAAGGAGTCATAGCATCAGATCTAGAAAAAAAAAAGAATGGAGGAGACAAGGGTATTTTGGGGTCTTTTGTTTCTTTTTCTCTCTCCATGCTTAGTTGGCATGCACTCATGACCAAAAAAGGCAGCAGCATTTTGGATGCTTTTGGGGCTGAATCACATGAGAAAAAGATTGAGGGCTGCAACACATGAAGTTTTGGACTTTGGGGCCTTGACACAATTTTCCTAAAAATAACATGTGCAGAGAATGTTTACTATGAACTTGTGGATACATTAAGCGGTAAGATAAGCAATTAGTGTATCTGTAAGAGGTTAGGAATTGCTTCGTTGAATGTTGAACGTTAAAATGAGAGAGGATCAATTGAGATGGTTCATCATGCAACGGAGGCCAATAAACGACTCGTTAGGGAATTTGGGATAAAGGCTTAAGACTTTGTTGTTGTTGTTGGCTACATGATTTGATCAGGTGAATATTTCAGTCTGGGTGACATTTTGAACAAAAGAGATTATCTGAATCCTTTGCTTAACGCAGATGATTCGTGCCTCGGTGACCATGGCTTTTCAATTTTACTCAACCCATTACAGGGTCTGAAGCTAAGGAACTGTGCCTGTCTTAAGTGGGTTTGTAGCTTAATACAGTTTAAATTCTGCAGTCGCATAATGTGCTGCTTTTCTCCTTAAACGAGGCTGGAAACTATCTCAAGAACCTGACACATCCTTCAGTGTGTATCTATCCCTTCACCAAACAAACCTTTCGCTTGATCTCACTCACTTTCTGGGGTCTTACATTACGACAAATTGACTTGCTCCTTGTTTCTGCTTTATATAAGTCTGCGAAAAATGCCATCTTGAATCCTCAGAGAGCCAAGCAGCAAGTTGCTATGCTGGTCAATACCTCATCTTTCTCTTAATTCAAGTCTCTTTGCATGCTTTGAAGGAAATCAAGCCGTGTTTCATACTTGTTCAAAAGCTTTCCAAAATCTGGAAGTTACACATGGAGTCGAAAAGGCTTGAAACTTTTGTATTTCCAAACCTGTTAGCGTTTCTTGCAGGCAAATTGGATGCAGAGCATCTTTTCTTACAGCAAGCCCTTTTTGCTCCACTTGAACCTGAAAACTTGAATCCTAAACTTTATCATGCCGAGTGCAAAACTATGTCACGCAACATTTCCTCGTGCTCTCGGTTGCTATTATTGACATTTCTGCCTAGTTCAAAACAAAATATTCGATAAGATCATTCGATAAGATCCTCTCACCGTCTTTCATGCAGCCGTTAGGGGCGGCAAAATAAAAGAAGGATGCAACATTCTTTCGTATCTTTTCCTTTCTTTTTGTTCATGATTGTATCTATAAGTTCTGTCTGTCCAGTGTCCCTAGGAGAAGAGTCAAGTAGGCCATCCCTCCCAAACAAAGGCACGTCTAAGGAGACTATGGACACTGGGTAATTGCACTAACCCAAAGTCCCCAACATCCTTCTCTTGCTTTACCAAACAGTAAAGATATGCCCTACATCTACATGCACTAACTCAATGTCGAGGAGGCTTTCTCAAGGATACCCAGGGCTTTTTCTTTCTTTTCTTTTTTTTTTTTTTAAAGAGTATAGGTTGGTGCAATTAGGATTGCAACTTGAAACTCAATTCAAATTAATTGCAGGAGCAATTTATGTAGATTTTGATCGCAATTGTCTGCTGCTGAAACTATATCTATTAGTTGTCGTTTGAACGAAAGGTTACAGAATTCAAGGAGATAGTTTTTCATTGTTGGTTTGAAGTATTGGTTGTTAGAATATAAATTTATAGCCCTCAACTCTCACTACAATTTTGAGTTTTTGTGTAACGGGATCTTTTGATATGGTATATAAGTTTTGAATCTTGTTGGCCATAAATTTCTAAGTGGGTTTTAAAATAGTTTAATACCGTTGTGTGAGTTCAGATTTTCATCTAGTAAAGGGCTCAACTCGGACGTGTTAGAACATAAATTTATAACCTATAACATGGCAGGGTCCTTTCACAAATACTATATATCATCTTGAATTGTACAGATCCAATCAGGTCAGAACCAATAAATACAGTTGATATTTGGCTAAAAGAACTCAAACGTGAATGCATCACTGTTTAAAGCATCAAAAATTTATTTGACAGTAGATATAAAATAAATGAATGAACAAATAAATCAAAAGATAGCAAGCTTCTCATACATCTTATCAGAAAATTTGATCAAAAACTATATACCAACATTTACATGATACTAATAATTGTGAAGTGAACTCGCATCAAAATTTAAGGCCTTGCAGTATAACTTTTATTTTATTCAGATTAGAGAGAAAAAAATTGAGCTTTAAAAATCCACATACTTCCCCAACAACCAACTCAATTTTTCTCGGTTTAATTGCACTTAAATGCCCTATAGTTTCCCAACATTGTAATTAAATGCCTTATAATTTCAAACCAAACAAAAATAACCAAAAGTATTCAAGTGTTGATGAATACTCATAGTTAAAATAACCCGCATAACGCTACTTTTTCTCTACATCACATAGCGAGGGTACTAAAGTGAAACTCTTAGAAACTTTGGGGTATGTAAATGATGCCACTTACAAACTTTGGAGCATTTATATGCAACATTGGGTAAACAAGAGGACACTAGCATGCATTTTAGAACTTTGAAGCATTTATCGCAAAAGTAAATACTTTGGGGTATTTTTTGTTCGGTTTTAAAAAGGTCACTTAAGTGCAAGGTCTCAGTAAACTATAAAGCATTTAAGTGCAATTAGGTTCATGTTAAGTCCATTTTGGTTCATCTTAAGTCTAACTTGGTTCATGTTAAATCCAACTTGGTTCATGTTAAGTCTAATTTTTAGACTTAACATGAACCAAAATAGACTTAACATGTTTCATGTCAAGTCTAATTTTTAGACTTAACATGAATTAAATTGAATTTAACATGAAATTAGACCTAAAATTAAGTTGAAATAGACTTAACATGTTTCATGTCAAGTCTAATTTTTAGACTTAACATGAACGGTTAGACTTAACATGAACCAAGTTAGACTTAACATGAATTAAATTAATTTAACATGAAATTAGACCTAAAATTAAGTTGAAATAGACTTAACATGAAGTAAATTGAATTTAACATGAAATTAGACCTAAAATTAAATGGAAATAGACTTAACATGTTTCATGTCAAGTCTAATTTTTAGACTTAACATGAACCAAGTTAAACTTAACATGAACGGTTAGACTTAACATGAACCAAGTTAGACTTAACATGAAGTAAATTGAATTTAACATGAAATTAGACTTAAAATTAAGTTGAAATAGACTTAATATGAACCAAGTTGCACTTAACATGAACCAAGTTAGACTTAACATGAACGAGTTAGACTTAACATGAAAAATATAGAGGAGATAAGGGCATTTTGGCGTCTTTAATTGAATTATATTAGACTTAACATGAACCAAGTTAAACAACATGAACCAAAATAGACTTAACATGAAAACATATAGAGGAGATAAGGACATTTTGGCGTCTTTAATTGAATTATATTAGACTTAACATGAACGAGTTAGACTTAACATGAACCTGTTCTTTGCCAACGAACTTCGAATCGGGCTCTCCTCCTCATCCGCCGTGTTCTTTGCCATCTCTTAGCCTTTAGGGTCGAAAAATATGGCCAGTGTGCACTCAAGATCGGCGGTGGCACGGAGGGTCCAATAGCCCGCTAATTTGCTTGTGGGCCCCTTCCGGCGGCAGCGGAAGAGGCCCGTCATCGCCAACGAACTTGAGCTGGGCTCTCGCCTCATCCGCCGTGTTCTTTGTCATCTCTTAGCCTTAGGGTCGAAAAATATGGCCGGAGTGTGCACTCAAGATCGGCGTGGTGGAGGGAGGATGTCTGTCTTAGAGAAAAAGAAGAAAGATGGGGAGAGGAGGAAGGAGATGGGTTAGAAGAGAGAAGGAAGGAGTCATGACATCAGAGCTAGAAAAAAAAAGAATGGAGGAGACAAGGGTATTTTGGGGTCTTTTGTTTCTTTTTCTCTCTCCATGCTTAGTTGGCATGCATTCATGACCAAAAAGGGTGCAGTGCATTTTGGATGCTTTTGGGGCTGAATCACATGAGAAAAAGATTGAGGGCTGCAACACATGAAGTTTTGGACTTTGGGGCCTTGACAATTTTCCTAAAAATAACATGTGCAGAATGTTTACTATGAACTTGTGGATACATTAAGCGGTAAGATAAGCAATTAGTGTATCTGTAAGAGGTTAGGAATTGCTTCATTGAATGTTGAACGTTAAAATGAGAGAGATCAATTGAGATGGTTCATCATGTGCAACGGAGGCCAATAAACGACTCGTTAGGGAATTTGGGATAAAGGCTTAAGACTTTGTTGTTGTTGTTGGCTACATGATTTGATCAGGTGAATATTTCAGTCTGGGTGACATTTTGAACCAAAAGAGATTATCTGAATCCTTTGCTTAACGCAGATGATTCGTGCCTCGGTGACCATGGCTTTTCAATTTTTACTCGACCCATTACAGGGTCTGAAGCTAAGGAACTGTGCCTGTCTTAAGTGGGTTTGTAGCTTAAAACAGTTTAAATTCTGCAGTCGCATAATGTGCTAAGCTTTTCTCCTTAAACGAGGCTGGAAACTATCTCAAGAACCTGACACATCCTTCAGTGTGTATCTATCCCTTCACCAAACAAACCTTTCGCTTGATCTCACTCACTTTCTGGGGTCTTACATTACGACAAATTGACTTGCTCCTTGTTTCTGCTTTATATAAGTCTGCGAAAAATGCCATCTTGAACCCTCAGAGAGCCAAGCAGCAAGTTGCTATGCTGGCCAATACCTCATCTTTCTCTTAATTCAAGTCTCTTTGCATGCTTTGAAGGAAATCGAAACCGTGTTTCATACTTGTTCAAAAGCTTTCCAAAATCTGGAAGTTACACATGGAGTCGAAAAGGCTTGAAACTTTTTGTATTTCCAAACCTGTTAGCGTTTCTTGCAGACAAATTGGATGCAGAGCATCTTTTCTTACAGCAAGCCCTTTTTGCTCCACTCGAACCTGAAAACTTGAATCCTAAACTTTATCATGCCGAGTGCAAAACTATGTCACGCAACATTTCCTCGTGCTCTCGGATGCTCTTATTGACATTTCTGCCTAGTTCAAAACAAAATATTCGATACGATCATTCGATAAGATCCTCTCACCGTCTTTCATGCAGCCGTTAGGGGCGGCAAAATAAAAGAAGGATGCAACATTCTTTCGTATCTTTTCCTTTCTTTTTGTTCATGATTGTATCTATAAGTTCTGTCTGTCCAGTGTCCCTAGGAGAAGAGTCAAGTAGGCCATCCCTCCCAAACAAAGGCACGTCTAAGGAGACTATGGACACTGGGTAATTGCACTAACCCAAAGTCCCCAACATCCTTCTCTTGCTTTACCAAACAGTAAAGATATGCCCTACATCTACATGCACTAACTCAATGTCGAGGAGGCTTTCTCAAGGATACCCAGGGCTTTTTCTTTCTTTTCTTTTTTTTTTTTTTAAAGAGTATAGGTTGGTGCAATTAGGATTGCAACTTGAAACTCAATTCAAATTAATTGCAGGAGCAATTTATGTAGATTTTGATCGCAATTGTCTGCTGCTGAAACTATATCTATTAGTTGTCGTTTGAACGAAAGGTTACAGAATTCAAGGAGATAGTTTTTCATTGTTGGTTTGAAGTATTGGTTGTTAGAATATAAATTTATAGCCCTCAACTCTCACTACAATTTTGAGTTTTTGTGTAACGGGATCTTTTGATATGGTATATAAGTTTTGAATCTTGTTGGCCATAAATTTCTAAGTGGGTTTTAAAATAGTTTAATACCGTTGTGTGAGTTCAGATTTTCATCTAGTAAAGGGCTCAACTCGGACGTGTTAGAACATAAATTTATAACCTATAACATGGCAGGGTCCTTTCACAAAACAAACCTTTCGCTTGATCTCACTCACTTTCTGGGGTCTTACATTACGACAAATTGACTTGCTCCTTGTTTCTGCTTTATATAAGTCTGCGAAAAATGCCATCTTGAATCCTCAGAGAGCCAAGCAGCAAGTTGCTATGCTGGTCAATACCTCATCTTTCTCTTAATTCAAGTCTCTTTGCATGCTTTGAAGGAAATCAAGCCGTGTTTCATACTTGTTCAAAAGCTTTCCAAAATCTGGAAGTTACACATGGAGTCGAAAAGGCTTGAAACTTTTGTATTTCCAAACCTGTTAGCGTTTCTTGCAGGCAAATTGGATGCAGAGCATCTTTTCTTACAGCAAGCCCTTTTTGCTCCACTTGAACCTGAAAACTTGAATCCTAAACTTTATCATGCCGAGTGCAAAACTATGTCACGCAACATTTCCTCGTGCTCTCGGTTGCTATTATTGACATTTCTGCCTAGTTCAAAACAAAATATTCGATAAGATCATTCGATAAGATCCTCTCACCGTCTTTCATGCAGCCGTTAGCGGCAAAATAAAAGAAGGATGCAACATTCTTTCGTATCTTTTCCTTTCTTTTTGTTCATGATTGTATCTATAAGTTCTGTCTGTCCAGTGTCCCTAGGAGAAGAGTCAAGTAGGCCATCCCTCCCAAACAAAGGCACGTCTAAGGAGACTATGGACACTGGGTAATTGCACTAACCCAAAGTCCCCAACATCCTTCTCTTGCTTTACCAAACAGTAAAGATATGCCCTACATCTACATGCACTAACTCAATGTCGAGGAGGCTTTCTCAAGGATACCCAGGGCTTTTTTTTTTTTTTTTTTTTTTTTTTTTGGTGAAAAAGAATATAGGTTGGTGCAATTAGGATTGCAACTTGAAACTCAATTCAAATTAATTGCAGGAGCAATTTATGTAGATTTTGATCGCGAATTGTCTGCTGCTGAAACTATATCTATTAGTTGTCGTTTGAACGAAAGGTTACAGAATTCGAAGGAGATAGTTTTTTCATTGTTGGTTTGAAGTATTGGTTGTTAGAATATAAATTTATAGCCCTCAACTCTCACTACAATTTTGGAGTTTTTGTGTAACGGCGGGATCTTTTGATATGGTATATAAGTTTTGAATCTTGTTGGCCATAAATTTCTAAGTGGGTTTTAAAATAGTTTAATACCGTTGTGTGAGTTCAGATTTTCATCTAGTAAAGGGCTCAACTCGCGGGACGTGTTAGAACATAAATTTATAACCTATAACATGGCAGGGTCCTTTCACAAATACTATATATCATCTTGAATTGTACAGATCCAATCAGGTCAGAACCAATAAATACAGTTGATATTTGGCTAAAAAGAACTCAAACGTGAATGCATCACTGTTTAAAGCATCAAAAATTTATTTGACAGTAGATATAAAATAAATGAATGAACAAATAAATCAAAAGATAGCAAGCTTCTCATACATCTTATCAGAAAATTTGATCAAAACTATATACCAACATTTACATGATACTAATAATTGTGAAGTGAACTCGCATCAAAATTTAAGGCCTTGCAGTATAACTTTTATTTTATTCAGATTAGAGAGAAAAAAATTGAGCTTTAAAAATCCACATACTTCCCCAACAACCAACTCACAATTTTTCTCGGTTTAATTGCACTTAAATGCCCTATAGTTTCCCAACATTGTAATTAAATGCCTTATAATTTCAAACCAAACAAAAATAACCAAAAGTATTCAAGTGTTGATGAATACTCATAGTTAAAATAACCCGCATAACGCTACTTTTTCTCTACATCACATAGCGAGGGTACTAAAGTGAAACTCTTAGAAACTTTGGGGTATGTAAATGATGCCACTTACAAACTTTGGAGCATTTATATGCAACATTGGGTAAACAAGAGGACACTAGCATGCATTTTAGAACTTTGAAGCATTTATCGCAAAAGTAAATACTTTGGGGTATTTTTTGTTCGGTTTTAAAAAGGTCACTTAAGTGCAAGGTCTCAGTAAACTATAAAGCATTTAAGTGCAATTAGGCCTTTTGTTTCCTCTCTACATAGCAATGCAGAGAATATCTCATTGGATCATTTATAATAGCACTTATATACCCTATTGTTTCATCTACTTTTCACTTATACCTTCACTTGTATTTGATAGCAAGAAAATATCCTAAAGTTTTTAAACTTGCACTTATATACCCTAACTTATTTTGGTAGTACTTATATACCCGAAGGTTATTAAAACTTGCATAGTACCCTAGAGCTTTTAAATCTAACACTTAAATACCCTAAAGTTTTAAAACTTGCCATCAAGTTTCATAATTGAGCGTATTTATGTGCAAGATTTAAAAACTTTAGGATATTTAAGTACTTGATTGTAAATTTTTGGATCTTTAAGTGCTAGTTGTAAAAACATTGGGTATTTAACTACCGTTAGTAAAAGTGAAGGTATATAAGTGTAAGTTTAAAAACTTTTAGAGTACTTTTTGCTATTAAATACAAGTTGGGGTATATAAATGATAAGTAGTTGAAACAATAGGATATATAAGTGCTATTTAGCCGATCATTTATTACAATATATAGAAATAGAGAGAAAAGATTCAACAAAGAGAGAAAAAGAAACCTCAAACCTATAGTAAGGGAGAGAAAGATGGAGAGCGTCGCATCAAGCAAATCCCATTACAGAAATCCATGAAACAGTGACGAGACCCTTGTTTGTTGCTGAAACAAACAGTTCTCATTCCTCAGTCGGCCATTAGTTCTCGTGGCCCCATTCTCTCACCTACCCTTGAGAGTAGACACAAATCTATTGAAATTATTGACCCTTAACGATAACAATAGCAAACACGTCTCTACTAAATTGATCGTTATCCTATCACTGTAACTATTTCCAATTAAGGGGCTGTTTGGTTCATATCCTAGAAACCTAAGTTTCGAGATTACTCATGGGAAATAGACTGTGAGATCCATTTCCATGTTTTAAAGTCCATTTCATGACTTTTGGGATGAAATGAGTTTCTTTAATTGGGACTCATGACACCTATTATCTCTAGCGGATGGGTCTCACATGCACAACATCTCTTTTTTTTCTCTCTCAACCAAACACAAGAAAGGAAAAATCTGGGTTAAATGGTGTTTTTTTTTTTCTCAACCAACCAAATGTTCTAAATTAATAGGCATACATTGAGGCCTCATTTCTCCTTTAGATATAGTTTATCACTTTACCTAATTAGTGTATTTAACGACCTCCATTCTCATGTTTAAACCATCTCAATCGCTCGGCGATATGCAAAAGAAAAGTCCTGAAACTAATATATACACCTCTTTTTGGTATAAATTCAAAGATAAACAACATTTTGATAAACAATTGTCCGTCAGGTCTCACTGGATAGTTTCTCATGTACTTCAATTACTTTCTTCTCGCCTTATCGATCTGTGTCCTTAATGTTATCATATCATCCTACTATTCTCATAACTTTTTCTAATTACCCCCAAAATCTTTCTAATACTTCGATGCTACGTATATAAAAGCCTCACCTACCCATTGTCTACATTCAAACACCCTCACTCTACCAACAAGCCTTAAACTCTCTTCCCTCACTCTCTATTTTAGCCAAAATGAGTCTACTTCTAAAGAGCTTAATTGCATTCCTCTTCATTCTTTGCTTTCTTTCATGTTGCAATGCTTCAAGGGACATGCAAGCTTTCTACGTAGAGAGAACTTCATCTTCTTCAAGTGACGCTGAGAGCTTCCTAGGGTTTCTAACAAAGGGAACGCCGATACCGCCCTCGGGCCCTTCTAGAAGGCATAACTTTGTTGGCGTGGACAGCAGATCACCTTGATAGAAGAAGTGGATGATCAATGAGTTTTGATTATTTATCTATATATATATATATATATATATATATATATATATATATATAGTATTTCCTATGAACTTAAGTTCATATAATAGGAGGCACCAACTTTTCTAACCACTCATCTCTTTGGGATCCGTGAAAGATATAAAGCCCACTTTGAGATTTGTGCATCATAAATCTCAAGACAAGATGAGTGGATAAAAAAGTTGATGACCACTATTCATTATTAACTTAAGCTCATAGAGCCTTACTCTATATATATATATATATATATATATATATATATATATATATATATATATATATATATATATATATATATATATATATATATATATCAAGGAATATAATGTTACTCTTTATAATGTTAACTTTGATATAAGTTGTATACTATTTTGGCACCGTAAAGCTCTAGTACTTCAAGCAAAAAGTACTTATATTTGAGTAATGTAGGAACAAAATAGAAATAGATTTTAGTACAAAGAAGAAGGGATATTAATGTGATCCGAAATTAATGTGAAAGGAAAAGTTTGGAAGTTGGAAAATGTTTTATGTCATGAGTTTTCTTTTCTGCAGAAATCATTTGGTTCATGTTCTTAATTTCTGCTCACGTTGAGGTGGGATTTGAACTCATTAATTGTTCGGTTTGGATAATCAGCACATTGGATAGATGATGGAAAATCCATAAATTTATAATTTGTTTTGTATGAAAACAGAAAATAAGTTCAATGCAGATAAAAGCATGATCGTGATTATATTTGAAATTGGTCATTACTGTTCTAAATAAAATTTGGAATTATGATTTAGAAATTGATCTTTCAATCACAGGCAAGTTGTGGACAGCATTTTGTATTATGATTTAATAAATGCTTTCTACATTACTAAGTACGGTAGTGGATCCAAGTTCATAAAGCATAAACTTTTGCGTTCTTTATTTATTTATTTTGCCATTGGCTTAACACATATTTATAACATAGAGCCTGAAAGCTTTGTTGCTAAAAGCAAGTCACGAACCACTCATCGTGGTTGATCGTGACGTTAGGAGGTTTCAATATGACTCCCACTATCTTTGGTTCAATTCGGATGGATTTTTAAAACAAGTCACGCAACCATTTGGCAACTTTCGCTTGTTTGGCGGACCTATAAACCGACCAATGATTGACTCGGATCAACTATCAATTGGTGTCCTGCTTACTAAAACTCGTCGATTGATCTATTTATTTTACCAAATTTTGGCCTAAAAACCGCTTTTAGATCCAATCTCAACATGCATTACAAGAAAACTCATTTTCGCAACAACAAAAGTCATTGCATTGAAGTTTAATTTTGACTTTGCACGTTTTCTGGTTTCAAAGTAAAACGGATCAAAACTAATTCTTTCTTTATTTTCTTGGATGTACCAAACACAATCTTAGCGCTGTTTGACAATCTTTTAAAATTAGGTCAAGATGGAAACTAGTCTAGTTCAATTGTTTTCGATTTGGCAAAAATTAAACCAGAATTTACCTAGATTTTATGGACCAAGCCCAAATAGCGAGCACTAAACCAATTCTGGTGACCATCTCTCCCTGGATAAATTGAGCAAGAGTTACTGAGTTAGTCCATATATGGTACGGTTTGAATACTGTATTTAAATGTACAAGTTTGTTTTGACATTATCAGGACACTATGCGCGTGGTGGGCCGGTGGCCGTGAATAGATTTATGTGTATATGTACGTGTAAGGCATTAGGTATGGACATGGGTGTGAACTAATAATTATGTGTACTTGTCATGGTACCTAAAGTTGCCGTAGGACGGTAGGAGCCGCTCGTGTGGTATGTCTCAGTGTCAGTGTCGGTAGGAGTGTGAGAGGGTTACAATTTACACCCCTGTTCCTGGATAGACACGTGTCAGTGGGATCTTTAGGATGTTCATCATATCGCAAGTCTGATTGGCAACAACTATGAACAACTTTGAACTTTGGGGAATTTCACATAACTCCCATGAAGTTCGGAAAATCATCATTAAGGGCCCGATTGTTTGCCTCTTTTTGTAATAATCTGTAGATGTCAAGCTACAGATTACCCCCACTCATCGGCTTGGCAAAATGGGTAGTGTCAGAATTTGAAGTGATGCCATCAGAATTAATTGAACCTCTCATCATTTCAAAGAAAAAAGGGTGAAATGGGCTCGATCATGTAGCTATTAGATACAAGGGTGATTCCATTTCTTATTATCAGAGCTACTACTGCCGCTTTTACAAAATGTAACCAAACAGCCCTAATAGAGGAGTACTTGTTTTGGATCTAAATTTCATGAGACCAACTATGAGATAAGGAGACACATGTTATTTTCTCGTAATTTCAATTAAAATTAATGACTATAATAAATACATATCACATGTTATAAAGTCGGTTATATGATTTTAGGTCCAACAGAGTAGATGTGTGAGACTATGACGATGATTTTCATATTAAACAAATCAAAATTTTATTTTTAACTAGCAAACTCTTGCAATTTTCCCCATAATACAAAAGTGAGAAACAATAAAACATTCTTGTATTACCCCATTATTTCATGGGGTCTTGCAACATTTAATTTGAGAAA
Source organism: Asparagus setaceus (assembly GCA_012295165.1). Classification (NCBI taxonomy): domain Eukaryota; kingdom Viridiplantae; phylum Streptophyta; class Magnoliopsida; order Asparagales; family Asparagaceae; genus Asparagus; species Asparagus setaceus. Next base: position 35,667,911 of record CM022708.1, on the reverse strand, counting down.
AATTAGGTCGGAGGAACTCTCTATATAAATGAGTATGATACTTGTTAATTTCAATTTCAACATATATCAATATATAAAATCAATGCATAAAATCATACATCATGACAAATAAATATTCAAACGTCATAATATCTTACTTTCATAATCCTAAATTGTTATTGAGAAAGTCACTCAATTATGCTCCCGTATTTAGCGTGAAGAGAAATATAACTCAAAGTTTGACTATATGTGTCAATTTGATAACTTCCTTCTTGAATTAGTTTTATCTAAACAAGTTTCATTCTGAACTAATATAAGTTGGATAAAAATATAAATCAATTCAACACCAAGAATTAGCCCAACAAAACTGTTATGACAAAGGAAATCAAGAACACGTAAGTGGCCGGTAATCTTCTTGGGAAAGCCGACACGTGTCCCGCCCCGCGCCTAATCAGATGAGTTAGAAGCTGAGACAACTCAAGCTTCTCCCACGGCCGACTCAATAGGCTAACAATTTGCGAGCAAGTAAAAATGCGTACTTGCTGTCCAACCCACTCGATCAACTCTACACGCAACCCACGCCGCTTACTATCACGTAATTGTCACGACCGACTTCAAGAAACCGACAACTTGCGTGGCCGGTAAAAGGCGTGATTGTCGGCCCTCACCAGATGATGAAGAGGCGATACTACTCGAACCCTCGCCGACAAACCGACGCCTTACATTATCGCTGCTCGACAAGATCATCATTGCTCCAACCCTTATAGCTTTTATGACTCATTGGACCTAGTCAGCCTTGTTTGTCATCCCGCATTAAATACCTAGTTGACTCACTCCTTCCAACGCACGCCACTGTGAAGAAGGTAATGACTAGGCCACCAGACTCGCTTAAAGTTACCCATTAACCCCTCTAACCCACTATAAAAGGAGAACGTCTGCCTGGTAAGGGATCGGGGTTTTCATGCAACTCGAACTACACTTATTTTATATTTTCCACTCAAGATCAACTATTGACTTGATCGTCGGAGGAACAAACCGAGAACACAACTCCATTCTCTCACGAGTTCTTCATGCAGGGAAGAAGAACAATGCCCCAAAACCGGTCATCCGAAGGAGATTGAGGACACTAACACTCTCATAATCCCCACATAACCCCCTTTGATAGCTAACATCAACAAAAACGAATTGAGTCATGGTTTAAAATTTTCCCTCGAATTAGGGCCTAAACTTAAACCGCTTTGTTGCACTAAACCGTGTTTCATACTTGTTCAAAAGCTTTCCAAAATCTGGAAGTTACACATGGAGTCGAAAAGGCTTGAAACTTTTGTATTTCCAAACCTGTTAGCGTTTCTTGCAGGCAAATTGGATGCAGAGCATCTTTTCTTACAGCAAGCCCTTTTGCTCCACTTGAACCTGAAAACTTGAATCCTAAACTTTATCATGCCGAGTGCAAAACTATGTCACGCAACATTTCCTCGTGCTCGGTTGCTATTATTGACATTTCTGCCTAGTTCAAAACAAAATATTCGATAAGATCATTCGATAAGATCCTCTCACCGTCTTTCATGCAGCCGTTAGAGGCAAAATAAAAGAAGGATGCAACATTCTTTCGTATCTTTTCCTTTCTTTTTGTTCATGATTGTATCTATAAGTTCTGTCTGTCCAGTGTCCCTAGGAGAAGAGTCAAGTAGGCCATCCCTCCCAAACAAAGGCACGTCTAAGGAGACTATGGACACTGGGTAATTGCACTAACCCAAAGTCCCCAACATCCTTCTCTTGCTTTACCAAACAGTAAAGATATGCCCTACATCTACATGCACTAACTCAATGTCGAGGAGGCTTTCTCAAGGATACCCAGGGCTTTTTCTTTCTTTCTTTTTTTTTTTTTTTAAAGAGTATAGGTTGGTGCAATTAGGATTGCAACTTGAAACTCAATTCAAATTAATTGCAGGAGCAATTTATGTAGATTTTGATCGCGAATTGTCTGCTGCTGAAACTATATCTATTAGTTGTCGTTTGAACGAAAGGTTACAGAATTCGAAGGAGATAGTTTTTTCATTGTTGGTTTGAAGTATTGGTTGTTAGAATATAAATTTATAGCCCTCAACTCTCACTACAATTTTGGAGTTTTTGTGTAACGGCGGGATCTTTGATATGGTATATAAGTTTTGAATCTTGTTGGCCATAAATTTCTAAGTGGGTTTTAAAATAGTTTAATACCGTTGTGTGAGTTCAGATTTTCATCTAGTAAAGGGCTCAACTCATGGACGTGTTAGAACATAAATTTATAACCTATAACATGGCAGGGTCCTTTCACAAATACTATATATCATCTTGAATTGTACAGATCCAATCAGGTCAGAACCAATAAATACAGTTGATATTTGGCTAAAAGAACTCAAACGTGAATGCATCACTGTTTAAAGCATCAAAAATTTATTTGACAGTAGATATAAAATAAATGAATGAACAAATAAATCAAAAGATAGCAAGCTTCTCATACATCTTATCAGAAAATTTGATCAAAACTATATACCAACATTTACATGATACTAATAATTGTGAAGTGAACTCGCATCAAAATTTAAGGCCTTGCAGTATAACTTTTATTTTATTCAGATTAGGAGAGAAAAAATTGAGCTTTAAAATCCACATACTTCCCCAACAACCAACTCACAATTTTTTCTCGGTTTAATTGCACTTAAATGCCCTATAGTTTCCCAACATTGTAATTAAATGCCTTATAATTTCAAACCAAACAAAAAAATAACCAAAAGTATTCAAGTGTTGCAGATGAATACTCATAGTTAAAAATAACCCGCATAACGCTACTTTTTCTCTACATCACATAGCGAGAGGGTACTAAAGTGAAACTCTTAGAAACTTTGGGGTATGTAAATGATGCCACTTACAAACTTTGGAGCATTTATATGCAACATTGGGTAAACAAGAGGACACTAGCGTCGCGACATTTTAGAACTTTGAAGCATTTATCGCAAAAAGTAAATACTTTGGGGTATTTTTTGTTCGGTTTTAAAAAGGTCACTTAAGTGCAAGGTCTCAGTAAACTATAAAGCATTTAAGTGCAATTAGGCCTTTTGTTTCCTCTCTACATAGCAATGCAGAGAATATCTCATTGGCCATAAATTTCTAAGTGGGTTTTAAAATAGTTTAATACCGTTGTGTGAGTTCAGATTTTCATCTAGTAAAGGGCTCAACTCAGGACGTGTTAGAACATAAATTTATAACCTATAACATGGCAGGGTCCTTTCACAAATACTATATATCATCTTGAATTGTACAGATCCAATCAGGTCAGAACCAATAAATACAGTTGATATTTGGCTAAAAAGAACTCAAACGTGAATGCATCACTGTTTAAAGCATCAAAAATTTATTTGACAGTAGATATAAAATAAATGAATGAACAAATAAATCAAAAGATAGCAAGCTTCTCATACATCTTATCAGAAAATTTGATCAAAACTATATACCAACATTTACATGATACTAATAATTGTGAAGTGAACTCGCATCAAAATTTAAGGCCTTGCAGTATAACTTTTTATTTTATTCAGATTAGGAGAGAAAAAAAATTGAGCTTTAAAAATCCACATACTTCCCCAACAACCAACTCACAATTTTTTCTCGGTTTAATTGCACTTAAATGCCCTATAGTTTCCCAACATTGTAATTAAATGCCTTATAATTTCAAACCAAACAAAAAATAACCAAAAGTATTCAAGTGTTGCGATGAATACTCATAGTTAAAATAACCCGCATAACGCTACTTTTTCTCTACATCACATAGCGAGGGTACTAAAGTGAAACTCTTAGAAACTTTGGGGTATGTAAATGATGCCACTTACAAACTTTGGAGCATTTATATGCAACATTGGGTAAACAAGAGGACACTAGCGTCGCGACATTTTAGAACTTTGAAGCATTTATCGCAAAAAGTAAATACTTTGGGGTATTTTTTGTTCGGTTTTAAAAAGGTCACTTAAGTGCAAGGTCTCAGAACTATAAAGCATTTAAGTGCAATTAGGCCTTTTGTTTCCTCTCTACATAGCAATGCAGAGAATATCTCATTGGATCATTTAGGCTAAATAGCACTTATATACCCTATTGTTTCATCTACTTTTCACTTGTATACCTTCACTTGTATTTGATAGCAAGAAAATATCCTAAAGTTTTTAAACTTGCACTTATATACCCTAACTTATTTTTGGTAGTACTTATATACCGAAGGTTATTAAAACTTGCATAGTACCCTAGAGCTTTTAAATCTAACACTTAAATACCCTAAAGTTTTAAAACTTGCCATCAAGTTTCATAATTGAGCGTATTTATGTGCAAGATTTAAAACTTTAGGATATTTAAGTCTTGATTGTAAATTTTTGGATCTTTAAGTGCTAGTTGTAAAAAACATTGGGTATTTAACTACCGTTAGTAAAAGTGAAGGTATATAAGTGTAAGTTTAAAAACTTTTAGAGTACTTTTTGCTATTAAATACAAGTTGGGGTATATAAATGATAAGTAGTTGAAACAATAGGATATATAAGTGCTATTTAGCCGATCATTTATTACAATATATAGAAATAGAGAGAAAAAGATTCAACAAAGAGAGAAAAAGAAACCTCAAACCTATAGTAAGGGAGAGAAAGATGGAGAGCGTCGCATCAAGCAAATCCCATTACAGAAATCCATGAAACAGTGACGAGACCCTTGTTTGTTGCTGAAACAAACAGTTCTCATTCCTCAGTCGGCCATTAGTTTCTCGTGGCCCCCATTCTCTCACCTACCCTTGAGAGTAGACACAAATCTATTGAAATTATTGACCCTTAACGATAACAATAGCAAACACGTCTCTACTAAATTGATCGTTATCCTATCACTCGTAACTATTTCCAATTAAGGGGCTGTTTGGTTCATATCCTAGAAACCTAAGTTTCGGAGATTACTCATGGGAAATAGACTGTGAGATCCATTTCCATGTTTTAAAGTCCATTTCATGACTTTTTGGGATGAAATGAGTTTCCTTTAATTTGGGACTCATGACACCTATTATCTCTCTAGCGGATGGGTCTCACATGCACAACATCTCTTTTTTTTCTCTCTCAACCAAACACAAGAAAGGAAAATCTAACACCCCCACATGGGTGTGTCAGGTGTTTTGATTTCCTTTTCTCAGTTTCTCAACCAACCAAACAGCCCCTAAATTAATAGGCATACATTGAGGCCTCATTTCTCCTTTAGATATAGTTTATCACTTTACCTAATTAGTGTATTTAACGACCTCCATTCTCATGTTTAAACCATCTCAATCGCTCGGCGATATGCAAAAGAAAAGTCCTGAAACTAATATATACACCTCTTTTTGGTATAAATTCAAAGATAAACAACATTTTGATAAACAATTGTCCGTCAGGTCTACTGGATAGTTTCTCATGTACTTCAATTACTTTCTTCTCGTCTTATCAGATCTGTGTCCTTAATGTTATCATATCATCCTACTATTCTCATAACTTTTTCTAATTACCCCCAAAATCTTTCTAATACTTCGATGCTACGTATATAAAAGCCTCACCTACCCATTGTCTACATTCAAACACCCTCACTCTACCAACAAGCCTTAAACTCTCTTCCCTCACTCTCTATTTTAGCCAAAATGAGTCTACTTCTAAAGAGCTTAATTGCATTCCTCTTCATTCTTTGCTTTCTTTCATGTTGCAATGCTTCAAGGGACATGCAAGCTTTCTACGTAGAGAGAACTTCATCTTCTTCAAGTGACGCTGAGAGCTTCCTAGGGTTTCTAACAAAGGGAACGCCGATACCGCCCTCGGGCCCTTCTAGAAGGCATAACTTTGTTGGCGTGGACAGCAGATCACCTTGATAGAAGAAGTGGATGATCAATGAGTTTTTGATTATTTATCTATATATATATATATATATATATATATATATATATATATATAAGGCTCCTATGAACTTAAGTTCATAATGAATAGTGGTGCACCAACTTTTCTAACCACTCATCTTGCTTTGGGATCCGTGAAAGATATAAAGCCCACTTTGAGATTTGTGCATCATAAATCTCAAGACAAGATGAGTGGATAAAAAGTTGATGCACCACTATTCATTATGAACTTAAGTTCATAGGAGCTTTACTCTATATATATATATATATATATATATATATATATATATATATATATATATATATATATATATATATATATATATATATATATCAAGGAATATAATGTTACTCTTTATAATGTTAACTTTGATATAAGTTGTATACTATTTTGGCACCGTAAAGCTCTAGTACTTCAAGCAAAAGTACTTATATTTGAGTAATGTAGGAACAAAATAGAAATAGATTTTAGTACAATTTAAAGAAGAAGGGATATTAATGTGATCCGAAATTAATGTGAAAGGAAAAGTTTGGAAGTTGGAAAATGTTTTATGTCATGAGTTTTCTTTTCTGCAGAAATCATTTGGTTCATGTTCTTAATTTCTGCTCACGTTGAGGTGGGATTTGAACTCATTAATTGTTCGGTTTGGATAATCAGCACATTGGATAGATGATGGAAAATCCATAAATTTATAATTTGTTTTGTATGAAAACAGAAAATAAGTTCAATGCAGATAAAAGCATGATCGTGATTATATTTGAAATTGGTCATTACTGTTCTAAATAAAATTTGGAATTATGATTTAGAAATTGATCTTTCAATCACAGGCAAGTTGTGGACAGCATTTTGTATTATGATTTAATAAATGCTTTCTACATTACTAAGTACGGTAGTGGATCCAAGTTCATAAAGCATAAACTTTTGCGTTCTTTATTTATTTATTTTTGCCATTGGCTTAACACATATTTATAACATAGAGCCTGAAAGCTTTGTTGCTAAAAGCAAGTCACGCAACCACTCATCGTGGTTGATCAGGACGGTTAGGAGGTTTCAATATGACTCCCACTATCTTTGGTTCAATTCCGGACTGGATTTTAAAAAAAAACAAGTCACGCAACCATTTGGCAACTACTGCTTGTTTGGCAGACCTATAAAACTGACCAATGATTGACTCCGGATCAACTATCAATTGGTGTCTGTTTGGCGAAAACTGTGTCAGGATTGATCTATTTATTTTACCGGCCAAATTTTGGCCTAAAAACCAGTCTTCTTTAGATCCAATCTCAACATGCATTACAAGAAAACTCATTTTCGGCAACAACAAAAGTCATTGCATTGAAGTTTAATTTTGACTTTGCACGTTTTCCTGGTTTCGTTAAAAGTAAAACTGGATCAAAACTAATTCTTTCTTTATTTTCTTGGATGTACCAAACACAATCTTAGCGTGCGTTTGACAATCTTTTAAAATTAGGTCAAGATGGAAACTAGTCTAGTTCCGAATTGTTTTCGATTTGGCAAAAATTAAACCAGAATTTACCTAGATTTTATGGACCAAGCCCAAATAGCGAGCACTAAACCAATTCTGGTGACCATCTCTCCCTGGATAAATTGAGCAAGAGTTACTGAGTTAGTCCATATATGGTACGGTTTGAATACTGTATTTAAATGTACAAGTTTGTTTTGACATTATCAGGACACTATGCGCGTGGTGGGCCGGTGGCCGTGAATAGATTTATGTGTATATGTACGTGTAAGGCATTAGGTATGGACATGGGTGTGAACTAATAATTATGTGTACTTGTCATGGTACCTAAAGTTGCCGTAGGACGGTAGGAGCCGCTCGTGTGGTATCAGTGTCGGTAGGACTGTGAGAGGGTTACAATTTACACCCCTGTTCCTGGATAGACACGTGTCAGTGGGATCTTTAGGATGTTCATCATATCGCAAGTCTGATTGGCAACAACTATGAACAACTTTGAACTTTGGGGAATTTCACATAACTCCCATGAAGTTCGGAAAATCATCATTAAGGGCCCGATTGTTTGCCTCTTTTTTGGGGTGTAATACTGTAGATGTCAGGTGCTACAGTATTACCCCCAACTCATCAGTTTGGCAAAATGGGTGTAGTTCGCATGGCGAAGTGATCTTCTTGTAAAATTTGAATTAGCGGCTCATCATTTCCGGCAAAAAGGGTGAAATGGGCTCGAATTACTGTAGCTATTAGATACAGTTGGGTGATTCCATTTCTTATTACTGTAGCTACTACGCGTTTTTACAAAATGTAACCAAACAGGCCCTAATAGAGGAGTACTTGTTTTTGGATCTAAATTTCATGAGACCAACTATGAGATAAGGAGACACATGTTATTTTCTCGTAATTTCAATTAAAATTAATGACTATAATAAATACATATCACATGTTATAAAGTCGGTTATATGATTTTAGGTCCAACAGAGTAGATGTGTGAGACTATGACGATGATTTTCATATTAAACAAATCAAAATTTTTATTTTTAACTAGCAAACTCTTGCAATTTTTCCCCATAATACAAAAGTGAGAAACAATAAAACATTCTTGTATTACCCCATTATTTCATGGGGTCTTGCAACATTTAATTTGAGAAAAATTAGGTCGGAGGAACTCTCTATATAAATGAGTATGATACTTGTTAATTTCAATTTCAACATATATCAATATATAAAATCAATGCATAAAATCATACATCATGACAAATAAATATTCAAACGTCATAATATCTTACTTTCATAATCCTAAATTGTTATTGAGAAAGTCACTCAATTATGCTCCCGTATTTAGCGTGAAGAGAAATATAACTCAAAGTTTGACTATATGTGTCAATTTGATAACTTCCTTCTTGAATTAGTTTTTATCTAAACAAGTTTCATTCTGAACTAATATAAGTTGGATAAAAATATAAATCAATTCAACACCAAGAATTAGCCCAACAAAACTGTTATGACAGTGAAATCAGTAACACAGTAAGTGGCCGGTAATCTTCTTGGGAAAGCCGACACGTGTCCCGCCCCGCGCCTAATCAGATGAGTTAGAAGCTGAGACAACTCAAGCTTCTCCCACGGCCGACTCAATAGGCTAACAATTTGCGTAGCCAAGTAAAAATGCGGTACTTGCCTGTCAACCCACTCGATCAACTCTACACGCAACCCACGCTCGGCTTACTATCACAGCCGAGAATTGTCACGACCGACTCAGTAAACCGACAACTTGCGTAGCCGAGTAAAAGCGTTGATTGTCGGCCCTCACCCAGATGACTGAAGAGGCGACAGTTACCTCGAACCCCTCGCTGACAGCCGACTGCCCTTACATTAACTGCTCTGACAAGATCATCATTGCTCCAACCCTTATAGCTTTTATGACTCATTGGACCTAGTCAGCTCCGAGCACTTGCTGTCATCCCCGCATTAAATACCTAGTTGACTCACTCCTTCCAACAGACGCCACCTGTGAAGAAGGTAATGACTAGGCCGCCAGCTAGACTCGCTTAAAGTTACCCATTAACCCCTCTAACCCACTATAAAAGGAGAACGTACTGCCTAAGGTAAGGGGATCGGGGTTTTTCATGCAACTCTGAACTACACTTATTTTATATTTTCCCACTCAAGATCAACTATTGACTTGATCGTCGGAGGAACAACTGGAGAACACAACTCCATTCTCTCACGAGTTCTTCATGCGTAGGGAAGAACAGCGGGCCCCAAAACCGGTCATCTGAAGGAGATTGAGGACACTAACACTCTCATAATCCCCACATAACCCCTGTTTGATAGCTAACATCAACAAAAACGAATTGAGTCATGGTTTAAAATTTTCCCCTCGAATTAGGGCCTAAACTTAAACCGGCTTTGTTGCACTAAACCAGTTTAAGTGGTATTGTCAAACAAGCCCAATATTTATCTTCCTAGCTCGCTTTTTCTTTTAGCTTGCAAAAGAAAAATTACATGAATTTTTTCAATCATTTGCCAAATAACTTTACTTCCCAAAAGTTAATATTGTAACCTATTATTTGTTTACCCTTTATAGAAAATGTTGTGGAAACAGAGCAAGGCTCCTATAAACTTAAGTTGATAGGGAATAGTCATCCACCAATTTTTCTATTCATTGATGTTGCCTTGGGATCCGTGAAAGATATAAAGCACACTTAGAGATTTGTGTGCATCTTAATTTCACGGATCTCAAGATAAGATCAATAGATATAAAAATTAATGGACACTCCTCCCTATCAACTTAAGTTTATAGGAGCCTTGCTCGTGGGAAACACTCTTCTTTCTCTGAATTCTACACAACACCAAATGAACTGAACCATGTTTTCACAAACATCAACCTTTGGGAAATAAATGATGATGTACTATAGTGTCGTACCAAACAATAAATCTATATCATAAATTCCTTCAGTTTCAATACTACTAGTCTTTATCCCGTCCATTTGGGCCGGTTAGTACTCTTTGTTAATTGATAAAAAAAATCTATGATTCATTTTAATAAAAATTATAAGATTGTTTACTCGATATTTCTATTTCTATAAATGACCCATATATATAAAATATTATATTATGCTATATGATGAATTTATTTTAGTTGAATGATGATCTTAGAAATAACAATGTAAAATATAATAATTGCATTGGTAAATAATACAAAATAAGAAATAGTTAAATCTAGTGGCATAAATATAATTTAAACATGGTAAATATGACATTCATAAAGATTTCAAAACAAAGTTCAAATCCCATTTGCCAAGCATTTGATATGAAGTATTGAACGAAACTCACGATGTCAGTTGCTAGAGTATAATATTATAGACCTCAACTCTCATGACAATTCCATAGTTCAAATCCCATTGGCGAAGCATTTGATATGAATCAACTCTCGTGACAATTCCATAGTTCAAATCCCATTGGCGAAGCATTTGATATGAATTTAAGGGGAAAAAAAGAAGAAAATAAGCAATTAGGACTCTAGGTTAATTGCATTTGTCCTATGCAAATATATTTAAACTTTATTTTTTTCCACAGATCGGTACCAAAAACATATGGAACACGAAATAGAAATAAAATTTTCTCATATAGAAGTTCAAACAAAATAGCTGAAAATAGTGTACAACTTTGTACTTGAAAAGTAGTCAATCACGACATATAAATAAAAGCGACTTCCATATAAAATATCAACATTTGCATCGTCATCACATGCTTGTTTTCAAACTGCAATATGTGCTCCCAAATGTCAATGCCTTCACGAATTACCTAGTGATGAAAACCTACATAATTATCAAAAAGTGGTACCCAAATGTCAAGACAATTGATGCTTAAAGTAGATCTCAGCGAGATAATTAAATACATAGAGGAAGTTCTACTGACAGAGATTGACACAAAGAAAAAGCAAATAAGGTTAAATGAGGTAATTTAAAGGAAATATGGCTAGTAGATATAATTTATTCCTATTCTCAAGGACTTTTACAATTATTCAGTCAAATCAATTTCAAAATTTATGTAGTACCATGTGTTAAAACTACATTATACAAAACTGGGGTTTCTCTTCATACTGCACTATTACTCACCTCAATGAAAGATGCCTTGACATGAAGATTGCAAGCTACAAAGTAACTACACAAAGATACTGTCTACAGAAAAAAGAATTCACCAAACTAACTACAAACTCTAAGCTAGGCAGAATTTAAAAAGAACCCAATAATAAACTATCCAAGGGATTTTTTTTCTCACCAAAGTAGCATGACTTAGGTCAACAAAGATGACCTAGTAGAATTAGTGAGAGGCAAATTACCAAATGCTAAAAGTGATTTAGCAGCTTATAAAGCCAATATAAGCCCATAAAAGTTTTAGCTCTTAAGTGTATCGCTAGTAAAGATTCACTTACTTGCATGCTTCAAGTTTCTTTAATCAATATCACATCTTTTCTTCTTCTTTTTTTCTTTTTCCTTTTCTTTTTTTCTTTGTGAAAAATATGTTTACAATTATATAATAATGCAAGTACCAACAATGAAATCCAAAGGGTTAGTTCAAGTTGTTTGGACTTATTCTTAGTTGATGTGTACCGAGCTCGTTGGACTTATGCCATCTGAAGCTTTTGCTGAAAATATTGAGGATGACTTAAGGCATCATGATATCTAATAAATGATTTATCTTGCTCACCATAATATAGTCTGTACAAAGATAAAATGGTAGAGGACTAAAAATATGAATACTTTTAGATTATATTCTTAGTATAAACTCATCAAAATTTCATCAAGTTAACAAAAAGTTCACAGGAAGTATATGATATACCTTAAGTTATTGGATGGTTGAAATCTTGGACTTGTAAAGACTTGATTCTCGGTTCAGTCTATAAAATTATAGCAACAGTTCGAAACAATTAAAAACATAACATAATAATTAAAGCAAATAAAAAGCAAATCATAAGTTGTTAGTTATTAATCCTAATTATAGACGGACTCTAAATTAATTTTATTTAGAAGATTTTACTTATTAGAGTGGTTTCTCTCGTCTATAGAACTTCTTATTAGATAAGAATTCTCTTGAAACAATTCCTCATAATTACCATATTTAAAAATATTTAAAAGCAACATAATAAATGGCATTCGAAATATAATGTACAAAAATCAAACATCAATAAAAAATTTCCTCAACAACCTTTACAATTTGAATTAAGGCATATCTAAAAGTATTTGAAAGCAGACATAATAAATTGTTTTCGATATATAATGTACAAAAATCAAAGATCAATATAATGTTATAAAACACACTTTTTCCCATGAATAATTTTTCTACACATGAACACGCACTTTAGAAACAACCCATTTATACTTTAAGGATTATTTCAGCTATCGTTCCAAACCCATCATCTATCAGTGTTATTTTCTCGCGTGATTAACCGATGTTTCATGTAAAATGTAAATCAACAAAACCAAAAAATCTCTAAAATAAAAATGAAACCTCAATATGCATGAATTTACCTCATAAGCTACAAAAGATCAAATCTCAATATGCATGGATTTTTCTCCACATGAACTTGCACCTTAAATAATTAGTAGATAGCAATTTTGCATTACTCCGGCAAATAGGGTAATGCCTTACTATGGTGTTGGATGAACAATATTAAAATAAAGATAATGAAATAAATTTTAGGACAGTTCAATACTAAATTTACATGGAGTCTTACTTAAAAATAAAATATTTGTAAAAATACCCAACCTAAAAATCACAATGTAATTTTTAGGCCAAAAAATAGGTAAAAAATATTAGCTTACCAATATTCTAATTATCACATCACTCGACATACGTAAGTATTATATATAATGACTTAATTGAACAAAATGATAACAATTCTACACCTTGATATGAAATATTATCCAAATTGAGGAATTCATAAATATAGAAGTTGAAAACTTCACCTTGAGGTGTTGCTCCTTAACAACTCCACCACTCTCCTGTAATCATCAAACCAAAACACCCAATCAATAACTCCAACTAAACCCAATATATATTGCCAAAATAACATAAACTGAGAAATAAATTAAAAGAAATGATATTCACACTTATATCCATTAGTATGTAAAAATTGGTTTTGCAAGATGGAAATTTTGGAATTTCATACTCAAAGGAAGTCGAAGTTGAAACAAAAGCAAGTAAATCACTCTGATTTAATTTAAGAGCCACAAACTTTACATGTTTCGAATACTAACATGTATATAAGCTTTTACCACATAAAAAATAGGTTGCACGAATAAATAGCAGAATAAAATATGTACAAAAATATTAGTTGCTTGAAAATGTAGCATGACATATGGTAGTATAACATGTATACATGCTTGTGAAAGACTAATATGTACGATATTTGTATAAACCAAATTTGATACATCAATTTTATAAAAGAAAACACTTATTTTCTTTCATGAAGGCAAGATATTTGTATAAGCTAATTGATTTTTTTCTTTGTGATACCACACTCAAAGTAAAGCAATATAAAAATTACCTTTGGCCTAGTCGTAAGGGATTAATTGCCGATAATTAGAAATCCTTAACGAAAGCATAAAACCTAAATTAATATTGCATAACCATATATTAGAATTAGTAATTCTTGATGTATCAAATATTTTTCCATAATAAAATTAATCATCAAATGAAATTTCCAACTAACATTCCTTTAGGAAAAGAAAGCCCAATGTAACTTGGAAACTAAAATAAAATTAACAAATACCATCAACATGGCAGTCTTACCCTTATCACCAAGACACACCACCAAAATGTGCATCTCTTTCACGAAAAAATAGTAAATGTTTGATAAAATAAAATAAAACTACCATGCCCATAACTTGCTCGTGGCATGATCATAAAGCCCGATTCAAGTAAATAAATCGATCATAGGTGGAATCTTTGTTTATAAGTAACTAATTTTGTGTGTTGTGGGTGTATGAATGATTATGGAATAAGAACCCAAAAAGATTCATGTAAAAGGAGAAGGTATAGAAACTATGAGCAATATTTTCCAAGTCGCAGTTTATTCAATTAGCATAATTTTCTCCTTGAACATGCATGGACGAGAAAATTGTCCACATGGATTGGAATATTTTTACTCTTTGTGAATTAGGCATATGGTTTGTGTTAGATACTTTGAAGGTTCTTACTATATAAAACTTTTTTTGTTTGGTTTGAAACGAATTTACATGGATATTGTTAATACATATAAAGCGTTCTCTAATAGAGCAACAGATATGTAAACAACCTAGCTTATCAATAGTATGAAATATAAATCATGTCCAAACCAATAGCCAATGCAAATGTATACTTTCTACACACACAAAATAAGGCATATAAGTTTTCGATCTACACACCTAAACTAAAATAAATTGGAAGGGCTTGATAAATTTTGTTGGAGGTCTACGATAAAAGTTCCAAGGCTACTATTATTGAAGATAGTCCTTTCAAAAAGTTAAAAGACTATATAAAAATTTATCAACATAGAAAATGATAGATATTCAAGATTTGAAAGGACAAAAGTAATTAAATTAACATCGAATTGTTTCCCAACAACAGACTAATTTAATGAAACTAACTTTGAAAATAGTTTCCTGACAATAAACTAATTTAATGAAACGAATGTTGAATTAAGAAAATAACGAAAAGAGTGTAAACTTCATAAAATTAGGCAAAATTTATCGCCTAGTCACTACTATGGGTAAAATTTATAACAGATCATTTGGTGGATTCAATTAACAAACAATCAAATTATCATTGTGAATCAAGCTATAACCCTAAAACATTCACATAATCTCAAGCTAAAACCCTAAAATATTCACATAAACTCAAGCTAAAATGCTAAAACATTCAATCAACGTACTAATTTTTCGTCAATCGTATGTTTTACCTTCCAAAGTCTTTCGCACTCCATATAATTCCTAGAAATAGCAAGAGGTGAAAATCAAAATCAACAAACTTCAATCAAAATATTGACCAAACAAAGGTGAAAGAAACCGATAAAGAAATAAAGATACAATAAAAATTGTTGAAGCCATTGGAGTAAGTAGGGAGGATTTGAAGTTTTGCTTCTAATCAAGATAAGAAAATCTTAGATTCATATCCAAATACTCAAACATCAAATATAGCATCGGCTTCCCATCCTTATCCAAACGTTCCACACTCAACAATCTATAACAAAATAAGACTTCAAAGAAGTATTATTATGAACTTAATTACCAAACACTCAAACAAATCATCGTGACAATGCGGTCATCATCCACTCATAAAAGAATAATTAAAAAGGTGAGATTTTGATTACAATTACCCTCTTCTTGTTGACCTCGCTGAACTCCCATGGAGTCGGATTATTATGCGGCGAATCAATATGCTGCAAAAATCCCCCAAAAATTAAAAAAATTACAAAACCTCACCAGCTCAATCAATTCAAAGTTTTGAAAGTTATTTACATAGTTGAGAAAATTAGCGAAAAGTAAGTGAAAATTGGAAGGAAAAAGAGTAAAAGATTAGATTTTTGAGCTAACCTGAGTAGATTTTAGTTACCTCCGGTAGTTCCGCCTTTGGATTCGATCGAAAGAGGAGGAGCAGATATTGGTCAATCTCATGAAATTATCAACCCATCTAAGCAGATAATTGTTTGAAATCACCAACATTTCTCAAAATTGTTTGAAATCTTAGCGATTGAAGGTCGAACCCTAAATAATAATCGGCGACCTCGAACAACAATTTCCTCAACATACTACCGAAAGCAACAATCTCAGTTAAATTCTTTTTATTGAGAAATGTGAGTGATCTTTGAGGATCAACCAACAGTCTGAAGATATTAAAAAATTATCCAAAACCCTAGATTAATAAAAAATCATAGAGAGAAATTACCTTGAGTTTTGTCCTTTCTAAAGAGGAATCGAGTTTAATACAACATCATTGCTACCTTTTGTAAGATGGAGGAATGACATACAACGGTCGAGGATGTCGAGGAGGGTGGCCTAACTGGTGAAGGAGTAGGATAAAAGAGAAAACCCCAAAATTTTAAACATAAGGTTAGAGGGAATTAGGTTTAGGGTTTTGAAGGGAGGAGAGAGACTTACTGGCTGCTGAGGGGAGGGGTAAAATGAGCTTAATGGATGTGGAAGTGGTGGTGGAATGGAGGTTATGGAGGGACTGAATCAATGGAGGTGGATGGAAGATCTGGAAGGAAGGAATGGAATGGAGGGCGGAATGGAAGGATGAAGGGAATGGAAGTAGTGGTGGGGGATAAAGAATGGAGAGAGAGAGCCGGAGGCGGAAGGATGGTGGCTGCTTGGCAAAGGATTTGGCTGCAGGCGCAGTTGTAGGCTGCGATGTCAAGGTGGGTGGGGGGATGTTGGGTCGATTTTGGAGGGAGAGAGAGATGTTGGTCGGATTTTTGAGAGAGAGAGAGAGTTGTTGACGAGAGAAAAGTGTGATATCAAATTGTTCCACACTTGATTTTTGAATTTTGAAATTTGTTTCTTGATGTGGCCCAAAAATCAGTAGATCTGAGGAGATGGGGCCTAACGAAAATTAGCATAAATGAACAAGCGGATTAAGGTTTACCTTTAGTTATATATGTAGTTGATAAGCAAGAGATATCGTATTCCTCTATTCATCTAAAGTTAGTAATAAATGTCCATGATATTTCTGCAAGCTCACATCTTATCATTGTGAGACAGTCAAACTTAAAATTCTTGAATGAAAATCAAATAGTCAGCAAATTTGGCTTCTAACCAGAATCGAATTCTTGTAGAATTCAATGATATTAGAACCCAAAAAATAACCGTAATCCAATTGAAGTTTGCACATTGACAGTTCAGCTAGTATCATTTAAAGAATTCATATATATATATATATATAGAGCAAGACTCCTATAAACTTAAGTTGATAGGGAATAGTCATCCACCAACTTTTCTAACCACTCATCTTGCCTTGAGATTTGTGATGCACAAATCTCAAAGTGGGCTTTATATCTTTCACGGATCCCAAAGCAAGATGAGTGGTTAGAAAAGTTGGTGCACTACTATTCATTATGAACTTAAGTTCATAGGCTTCTTCTATATATATATATATATATAGAGCAAGACTCCTATAAACTTAAGTTGATAGGGAATAGTCATCCACCAACTTTTCTAACCACTCATCTTGCTTTGGGATCCGTGAAAGATATAAAGGCCACTTTGAGATTTGTGCATCACAAATCTCAAGGCAAATGAGTGGATAAAAGTTGGTGGACACTTCTCCCTATCAACTTAAATTTATAGGAGTCTTATATATATATATATATATATATATATATATATAGAGCAAGACTCCTATAAACTTAAGTTGATAGGAGGAGTGTCCACCAACTTTTATATCCATTGATATTGCCTTGAGATGGAAATCAAGATGCACACAAATCTCAAAGTGGCCTTTATATCTTTCACGGATCCCAAAGCAAGATGAGTGGTTAGAAAAGTTGGTGTACTAAACTTATTAAATAAGGCACTACTCTATATATATATATATATATATAGAGCAAGACTCCTATAAACTTAAGTTGATAGGGAATAGTCATCCACCAACTTTTCTAACCACTCATCTTGCTTTGGGATCCGTGAAAGATATAAAGGCCACTTTGAGATTTGTGCATCACAAATCTCAAGGCAAGATGAGTGGTTAGAAAAGTTGGTGCCTATCATTATGAACTTAAGTTCATAGATACTATATATATATATATATATATATATAGAGCAAGACTCCTATAAACTTAAGTTGATAGGGAGGAGTGTCCACCAACTTTTATATCCATTGATATTGCCTTGAGATGCGTGAAATCAAGATGCACACAAATCTCAAAGTGGGCTTTATATCTTTCACGGGTCCCAACGCAACATCCACTAACTTAAGTTGATAGGGAATAGTCATCCACCAACTTTTCTAGCAAGGCTCCTATAAACTTAAGTTGATAGGGAATAGTCATCCACCAACTTTTCTAAATATTGATGTTGTCTTGGGATCCGTGAAAGATATAAAGCCCACTTTAAGATTTGTGTGCATCTTGATTTCACGCATCTCAAGGCAAGATCAATGGATATAAAAGTTGGTGGACACTTCTCCCTATCAACTTAAATTTATAGGAGTCTTATATATATATATATATATATATATATATATATATATATATATATATATATATATATATATATATATATATATATATATATATATATATATATATATATATATATATATATTTGTTGGGGTAATTGCATATTAGTCCCTTAATCAACCTTAATTACCAAATTGTCCCTCTAATCTCAATCACATTATTTGCTTATTAGTACCTAGAATCTTCAATTTTATTGGCTTACAGCCATTATGGTAGAAAATCTGTTAATTCCTCCAACTCTAGCCGGTTAAGCAATTAAAATTTTCTATTTTAGCTCATTTTCTATTTTCTACCAATTAAAATTTTCTTAAAATAATTGCTCTAAAAGGTAATGTTAGAGCGTTTCTTAATGAATTGTCAAACTTAATAATTACCTTGTAGAGTTTAAACACAAAGGAAAACTAGATCTTTAAGGATTCTAAAGAAAACAACCTATCAAATTAGAATTTATCTCATAAAAGGAAACGAATTATAACTTTAAACTAACACAGGGATTTGGAAAAAAGGATTAAAAATTAAAACTAACAGATTTGGAAAAGATTATACTCTTATATATACGTCCATAACTCAATGGCTCTAATTCTAAACCCTAAAAACAATTGTTCAACTCTGCCGGCAATAAAAGGCGTCGCAGTTCATGGCAGTAGAGACAAGGAAAATGTGCAGGTATTTCTCTTTTTTATTTTCATAAATTGATTCTCGAAATTGTGGTTTAAAATTCAATATATTTCTGCGTTCACAGGCGAAAACAGTCTTCATGCTTCTTTCCACTACCACCTGATATTATTGCTGATATACTATTAAGATTACCAACAAAATCTATTGGAAAACTCCGTTGCGTCTGCAAACAATGGCTTTCCTTAACGTGTGATCCCCATTTCTTGAAATCACATCACGAGAGATCGTCGATGATGATTATCAGTACCCATGTTGCTGATGGAAAAATCAAGTTGTATAATGTCAGTATTGGAGATAGAAAATATTTGACTGAGAGTTCTTACGCACTTAATAATCTTGAGAGAAAGTACTGGAGTTTATCAAATTTTGTCGATGGGTTGACTTGCGTTTACAATAATGCTTATCACGATATATACTTACTAAATCCTACGACTCGAGAGCTTCAGAAACTTCCAAAGAAGCGCGATAGTCATAACAAGTGCTGTAAACGCAAACGTTTGCTCTTAAAGAGTGTTGGTTTAGGTTACGACATGACTGCGGGGCAACGCAAAGTAGTAACAGTATTTCGTTTTTCAGAACGTGATCATCTTCAATGTGACGTATATAGCACTGGCACTAAACAATGGAGATGTCTCGGTGAAACTCCTTTTGAGTTCACCACCTGTACGAGTCAAGCTCTACATCACGGACACTTCCACTGGATTGGATATCATCGAAAAACAAGAGAAATGGGTGTTTTCAGATTTGATATCAAAGATGAGAAGTTTGGATCGGCGATTTCGATTCCCAGTGCATCAGCCCCTATTGCATGTTTCTTTTTAAAGGAGTCAGGAGGGAAGCTTTGGCTTGCATTCAGGAATTATTTTGAAGGTTACTTTGAAATATGGAGTATGAAAGATTTGAATGAAACATGGGTCAAAGAGTATAAATTCAATGACAGGCTGTCAAGTTTACATATTAGTAGCACTACAGAATTTCTTGATGACGAAATTATCTTAACATCCAACGCTGGACCGTCAAAATGGCATGTTATTCGTTATAATCCAAGGAGTGGAGTTGTGCACAAAATCTTCGATGCAACAACTTTTGCGGATGTTGCTATTTATAGGGAAAGCCTTATATCGCCAAAGAAGTTGTTGAAGTTATCTCCAAAAACATGAACAAAGAAGAATTAAGATGAGCAATACAGGCATGACGTTGGCGTATAGATTTGGTCATCTAAGTTTATTGCCATCATTTTTCTATAACTATAACTTTTTCGGAAGATTTACTGAATTCAAGATGAAAAATTACTTTTGGCCGGCTGTTATTTTGTTCTTCAATATATTCATGCATATGTTTCTTTGATAACAATTACTTTTGGCCGGCTGTTATTTTGTTGGTTTGCTGTGTGCTGTCGTGGTTGTTGTGTATTTTCTTGCCGTTGTTTCTTGAAATTTACTGAATTCAAGATGAAAAATGCCACTTGTGAATAAATGAAGGCTCAATCTTGAGAGATGTCAAGCTAATATACAAGTGCAAGTAATTGGAGTAATAATACCAAGCAAGACTTGAGAAGTTAAGAACAGCTCAAATAATTGGATAATGGTGGGAGGAAGCTACGTACAGCCAGTAAAAATTCCTTCTGCCATCCTTCATCTGTGCGTAGAATGAATTTTTATTGCGCGTAGTTCTCCAATTTTTTTTTTTTTTTTTTTTTTTTGCTCTTTGGACATGTTTTTGTTTAGTTTAGTATTTTAACTTTTATTTATTTATTTAATGCTAATAGACGTTTTCCATGAGATCAGAGTCCTTCGTTAAAAATAAATTTTTTTTTAACCGCGCTTATTTGTACACGCAGCAAAAGCTGGTTCAGCATAATCGGAACTGTACGGCCTGTTCTGATGCAATGCGTGTATACACGTGATAACTATACTACAAACTGAATACTAAGTTTATACTACCATTCTTTTTCTTTTTCTTTTTTAATAAGTAGTATAACATTTGTTAATATGGTTGGCATTTTCCATTGTAAAAAGAAAAGAAGAAAAATCAAAATAACATAAATAAGGTGAAGTATTAATTCTACAATATCTACAACGAATAGCATTCTTGAGGATCATGCCTATGTTAGTGTTCTCATACAACCAGCAGGAAAACATTATCATTTAAAATTCTGAATATTATATCACAAAAATGGGACAGGCCTATGGAACAATACATGTGGCATGTCCACGTGTCAATTAAAGGTAATTGTAGTCAATGCCAATTAACTCCAAATTCTGAAACAACATTTGTCAAATTAGAATTTATTTTATAAAAAGAAACCTATAGAATTAGAATATAAACTAACATGACCATTTGGCAAGGGGTTAAGGGAGAAGGGTTAAGGGGAATGACTAACTTAATTAACCCTTCACGAGAGGTTAAAAATAATTTAATTCTGTTTGGATGTGGTAGCCAAAACGAATGGTTGAGCAGAGGGTTTCCTCATAAATTGTCAAACTTGAAGGGGGTTTCATAATAATTACCCTATAGTATGAAAACAAAAGGAATACGAGATCTTTAAAGATCCTAAAAGAAAACAAACCTATCAAATTAGAATTCATTTTACCCTATAGTATGAAAACAAAAGGAAAACGAGATCTTTAAAGATCCTAAAAGAAAACAAACCTGTCAAATTAGAATTCATCTTATAAAAGGAAACCTACAGGATTGGAATATTAAATTAACACTGAAAAATATTATGATCTTATTTATATGTTGATTACCCAATAGTCCAAATTCTAAACCCTAACAATCTTGCAACTTTGCCGCAGTAAAAGACGTGGCGGTTCATGGCAGAGAAGAACAAGAATAATCTGCAAGTATTTCTCTTTTTTATTTTAATAAATTGATTTTCATAATTATGGTTTAAAAATCAGTACATATTTTTGTTCACAGGCTACAACAGAAGCTGAAAATTACTGCTCATGCTTTCTCCTACCACCTGACATTATTGCTGATATACTATCAAGATTACCAGCAAAGTCTATTGCCAAACTTCGCTGTGTCTGCAAACAATGGCTTTCCTTAACGCATGATTCCTATATCTTGAAATCAGTGCACGAGAGATCATCAAGGATAATTATAGAAAATTTTTCTGCTGATGGAGAAATCAAGTCACATAATTTCAGTTCTGGATCAGATGGAAAAGGTTCTTCTCAGAGTTCTTATACGCTCAATCTTGCGAGAGGGACGTACTGGTTATCTGGAGAATATTTTGCTCAGATTGGCTATATGCATATTCTTGGGGGGAGAGGGATGTACAGGTTATCAAATTTTGTCAATGGATTAACTTGTGCTTATGTCAGTGGGTGTAGTTCTAATATATACCTATTAAATCCTACAACTCAGGAGCTTGAGAAACTTCCAAAGATGACCAATAATCATCAAGAAGTCTGTATCCGCGAAAATTTTGAATATCAAAGTGTTGGTCTTGGTATGGACATGACTACGGGGGAATACAAAGTAGTTACATTGTTTCAATTTTTAGAAAACAATCGTCTTCAATGTGAGATCTATAGTACTGGGACTAGACAATGGAGGTGCATTGATGCACCTCCTTTTGAATTTCACAATAATTTGATTCAAGTTCTACATCATGGAGCCCTGCACTGTATTGGATATCATCGAGGATCTGCAAAAATAAGTATTTTCAGATTCAATATCGAAGAGGAGAAGTTTGGATCAGCGGCAGTGATCCCTTATCCTGTGGTTTTCCATCCTTTATTAAGGGAGTCAGGAGGGAAGCTTTGGCTTATACTCAAGAAATATTGGAAGAGTTATTATTTTGAGATATGGACTATGGAAGATTATTTGAATAATACATGGGTGAAAACGTTTATAGTCAACTCCAGCAGTATACTGTCAAGTGTACACGATATTTATGCCACAGATGTTGTAGATGGAGATGTTATCTTAAAAACTTGCGACGAGCAGTTAAAATGGCATGTTATGCTTTACAATCCTCGTATTGGAGTTTCGCGCAAACTCTGTGATGGAGAAGACACTGTGGATTATGTTGTGTGCAGGGAAAGCCTTATTTCGCCAAAGAAACTGTTGAAGATATCTCCCAAAGACATGTAGAGAGAGATAAGTAATCAATCCGAGGATAAATGTTGCAACATGCAATTTATCCTTCTTATTTTACACATGCATGGCATATATTTTTTGCTTTAAGCCAACGGAGGGCTGATTATCTTGTAGGTTATATGTCAATTTTCTACGGGCTGATTATCTTGTAGGTTATATTGCAACTTTCTATTGTCATCATTTTTGTTACTGAAACTTTTTTGGAAGATCTAGTGCATATGCCTGTAATTGCAATCTTTTAATAATGTGTACATTTTTTTGATTGAGTTGGGTATTTTGACTAGCCTGTATCCTGCCCGAACCCAGTATGGTCACTGTGAGCAAAACTCCGGGTTTTGATTTTTCAAAATTAGGGTTTTTGAGAAACAATCAACGGCGGAATCCAACGGCATTCTTCTCTACTACAAGTACGCGCCAATGTCACTGTAGGCTCGCATTATAATTAGGTTAGGATTTCGTAAATTTTTTTATCTTTTTGTTGATTTGTAGAGATTTCTGTTGATTAGATTGACGGGAAGATGTCATCGTTAGAGAAGCACATTGAGGTGCTGACATCTGATAGCTTGTGTTAATAAATTTTAAATTTGTACGATTAGTTTATAAATTAGTAATGAAAATCGTAGAATACATGTACTATTATATTAAAAACCAAGTGAGGGTACCAAAAAGTTTGAAGGGCAACGGAAACTCATATTTAAAATATGAGGGTATTATGGTAATGTCACTAAATCTATATCTAACTAGTACTAATATACAATGATCTTTGTGAGGGTAGTAAAAAGCTTAGAGGAAACGAAGGACATGCCCTCATTTCTAGTGCAGTTAAGAGCGCAAAGTTGTGTAGCTAGACAAAAATTTGGGATAAAGGTTTTGTTCTTGTTAGGGTTGTAACTTGAATCCACTTTAATTTTTATAGTATTCCTACTATAGTATTTTTCTTTTTGTACCTAAGCATATTTTGCGATTCTTTGGCTAGCTGTTCAGGGACGTTTGCTTACTCAAGATAGACTGTGTAACTTGAGGATTTAATCTACAAGCAATTTTGTGCTTTGCCCTCATCAGTTTGGAGAATCTCACTCCCACCTCTACTTTAAATGTTCCTTCTCAATGCAAATATGGAAATCTATTATTGCTTGGTTAAAGTTTGAATGGAGTTCTTTTGATGGATTGGTACGATTCTAGATTGATGGGGAAAGGAAATAAACAGAAATTGAAGAGAACTGTGCTTGCTATTGCAGTGTACACAATTTGGAACGAGAGGAATCGAAGAATTTTCAGGCAACAGGTGAGAGATGTGGATATGATTGTCAATGAAATCAAATACTCTTATCTGGGTGATTGTTCTGAATGACTACTTCAAAGATTACAAGGACTGGCTTGTGTTGATGGGTTGACTTGTGTTTGTGATGTCTGTACTCCTAATTCTGTTATATGTCGAAATTTGCTAGAATTGTCAGCAAATTCAAAGGAGTTTCATCAAGGCTCCTCCATAGTTTAGTGCCAACACTATAGATCTCACACGAAGACGAAAGTTTTGAATAAGAAGGCTAGGAGAAAAATGGCTCTTTTCACGTTTGATAGCAAAGATAAGAAGATTGGATCAGCAATATCGATCCCTATCCCTCACCCCAAACGTATGTGTTTTCTGTTTACAGAAGTCAGGAGGGAAGTTTTGGCTTACAATCGAGGACCCTTTAGAAAGGTACTTTGAGATACGGACTGCGAAAAATTATTCAAATAAAACATGGGTCAAGGAGTACAAATTCAATGTCAGACTATCAAGTTTACAGAATATTATTGATGTTATAGATTTTGTAGATGGCGAAATTATCGAAAAATTTTATGGTGGACCGTTAAAAATGAAATGGCATGTTGTTCGGTTATAATCCTTGTAGCGGAGTAGTGCACAAACTTTTTGATGGAGGACCGTGCGGGAATTTTGATGTAAACAAGGAAAAGCCTTATTTCGCCAAAGAAGCTGTTTGAACATATAAAGAAAGATGGAGATGAGTAATGCGATGCAATTTATCTATGTTTTTTGAAGTAAAATGCAATTTATCTATGTTATGTTACTCATGGCGTATAAATATATTCTTTAGTCAATAGAGTATATGTTAGTAAAGTGTCGACTTCCACAGATAACCTTACAATATTATTGCCTTAAAAGTGTGGGCTAAAGTAGAAAAAGGAGTGAAAGAGCTGGTTATTAAAGCGAAAGAGTACAAAGTTTTCAAAATCTTTTCACAAAATCTGAATTCTGCTGAATGCATATTAATAACTGAGCACTAAATATTATAACTCTAAATAAAAAAGAATATTTCCAAACAATCAGATGCTAAGGGTTTTAAAACCAGATAAGGGAAAACTTAAATAAAAAATCTTAGAAACATGCTAATTAAACCTGCATAATACGCTTTCATCGAACAACTAATTTTCAGAATATCGCATAAATTATCTGAAACTGAATGCTTGCCAAAGATCAAATGAAGATCAATAGAAATACAACACATATATCTACCAGGCTCCAGGAACAAAGAACCATATCCAGAGAACACACACAAGGTATACTTTATAGACAACTAATTATATTTATAGACACAACTACAACTTTCAAATAGTTAGGAACGCAGAGAGCATATTTTCAACAGAGCAGATCTATAGAGGAGAATATGAATGCCCTTTCTCTTAATATATGCAATTTAATAGCACCATGGCACTTTTGAGACACCCAACAAAACTGTCGAAGGGACGCAAAACAGCAAAAGTTAGTGTAAAATGAGGTTGTACCGAATCCAAAAGGCACAACTGACAAGATATCTTCCTTGAAATCAACAGTAGTTTAAAAGCAGATAAGCAGAACTTCTCCAAACTCTGAGAAACATGTTAAACCTGTATAATATTATATGCATATATCTGTAATGTACAATATCCATATATCCTATTTATATCAGAAACCGAACGGTTGTCGGACAAATGAATATCAGCACAAATGCAACGTATCACCAGGCACAAGTGCTATAAACTTGTGAATCTCTTGCAGAAGTGAGGGTTAGATAAGCTGTGAAAACATCCTTATTATGTTTAGTGCAAAACTCTTGAGAAGTAAAGAAGCCGTCTCCAATGGATCAAAGCTCAGGAAACAGGAGCATGATCTGAAAAACGTAACTGGGAGCAACAAAATATTGTCTGGTGAACATGAACAAAGGAACTTTGGTTGGAACACTAAGCCGTAATGTTTGTGAAACTGTTAGAAGCTCGACCCAAACTATACAGGCAGCAAAACAAACTCCAGGTAGTGCAGAAAGACGCGGGACAAAAGAGCCAGTTTTAGACTGAGGATTTCAAAACAGAAAGAACAGATATTTCTAGTGAAGAACAAGTTGTAACAGGAAGCCGCAGTATTTGTTGAAGCTGTAGTGAGTTCTCAACTCAAACAACAAAGGGCACATGCATGATGCAATTCCTTGTGCCAGAAGTGATGCATAAGGATCGTGCTCAATCAATGGATGGTTTTAGCGGATATCAACCATATCATGCATAAAGAAATCACAAAGGCCAATCATAGCCTGCCAAAAGATTAAAGCAATTAAAATCTTTCAAAAAAAATTACAAATAACCCATGGTTCATAGGCTAAAGTGGTTAAGACTTTACCCAGGACTCCCCACGCCAATGCTTTCGGTTTAAAACTGTTTTTTTCCAAGACCAGCAAAAGCCGAGGTGACCCTGTTCTACATTTCTGGCGAATCTCAAGTGGTCGAAAAACATTTGACGGCCCCAAATAACTCCACAGCATAGTGCCCCATAAATACTCAAGGCATCCAAATATATGAACAAACCAAGAATCCAAGGACACAACAAAGTATTGCTAGCCATATAATCCACAGTCAAGCACCACACTATGCAGAGATTAAAAGAACAAAATCGAGGTAGCAAGTCAAACAAGTAAAGCACCAAGCTAACTTATCACACGAGTCTAAAGATCATAGTCAAAACTGAAACAGTGGCGTCCATCCAATCTTTGACATGGTCTGTGAATCGCCACCCATTGGCTTCAGGACATTCTGCTCCAGTTCCCCATGGCTGCATCAATCAGCAAAAAAATATTGACTAACAAATCAATCATAAAAATATAACGATAAATCTCAACAAAAAAATAAAAAATAAAATATATACCAAACTTTGGGCAATTTCATAAGGAACCTCCTTGAATTTTGTTATTTCCACTAAACCCCCCTAACTCTTCCCATGAAACCCCCAATTTTATTTTTCCTTGCACACAAGTCAAAGTCGAAGCTCCCAATTCTTGTTTTTCTCGTTTAAACTTTTCAGATCTTATATATTCTTTGCTGAATCTTGACTGTATTGTAATATTAAAAAATTAAGAAAATTATGGTTTAACAGTTCCAAGATGGTTTCCTCATCCAAAGTCATTCAGTTAAGGAGATTTTTTTTGTGGTTCAAGCACCATTACACAGATCTCTACAACTACAACTATCCATGGATGGATATTATGGTTCAAGATCAACCGTGTTAAAACTGGGGGGTTTCCTGGGAAAAGTAAGGGGTTTAGTAAGAAAAACAAAAGTTCATGGGGGTTTCCATGAGAAGCAACCCAATGTTTTAGGGTAATTGTGAAATTTACCCAAAATATAACTTGAAAGAAACCATCGCTTCATACCTCCAGGCAGAAGCACAATTCATCAAGAACGATACCCTCCACCACTAGGGCGTTCATAAGGTCCAGATCGATCCGACTATATTTATCACTTCCGATCCACCACGACTCCCTCCATCCCTACTCCTTCCACCACCACCATATCGATCCCCATTGCGATCCGGTCCATGTCGACTCCCACCTCCACCACCACCACCATACCTATCTTCTCTCCCCATACCTATCTCCTCTACCACCCTCATCACCATTTGGACACTCTCGAGCAAAATGCCCGGGCTTGCCACATTTGAAGCAGTCGCCGCCAGAACCTCTTCCTCCTCCGCCACCATAGTCACGACCACTGCGATCACGATCACGACCACCACGATCATAGCCACGATCACCTCCGTCGCGGTCTCTCCGCCACCCCAGAGCCTTGAGGCTGAGCCTTGTCGACGGTGATAGCTTCGGCCATCAAGATCAATTCCGTTCATTGCATCAATGGCATCTTCCATTGCCTTCTTCTCATCGAAGGTTACAAAGCCAAATCCACGAGAACGGCCAGAAAATCGATCAACAACAACCTGAAATTTAGGTATAATGATTAGAATGCTAAACAACTTATTGTGAATCCAAAAAGCTACCCACAAAAAAGTCAGCATAGAACTGATGATATCAAGCAATTTGTTACATTTATAAGGATAAACATATGCACATGCACGTACATAAGAAGAGTACTGGTAAAAGTAATCTGCTTAGGACTAAGAATAAATGTGACTCCTACAAGCATTCATTCAAAATTAGAGTTAAAGCCTTAAACATATACAGAATATGACTCTGACTGACTAACTATTAAGCAAACATTTGCAAAACAAAAGTTCATGAAGTCAACGGCATATATGACACATCATGATAATAATCCCGTTTACCTTCGCCTCAGACAGACGACCAAATTTCTCAAATGCATATCTCAAATCGTCATCCTTGGTTGACCAAGAAAGGCCTCCAATGAAACAGCGGTACTCCACATCCCCCATGATTAAACTGCAAAAGAAAAACATAATAGGCATTAAGCCATTAAATACTAAATGGAAATACTCCTTAGCTTTCACAATTTTTTTTGGGCTACTCTAATTTAAAAATAAATCACATAGAGGACAAATCATCAGATTCAACAAGATAACTAAATATGTCACTTCATAGCACATCAAATTAAAGGCAATAAATACTAAATGGAAGTGTTTTTTGCTAGCAAGTTGAAAGAAATGACATGACGTGATAAATCATCAAATTCCAAGGATACATAGAAAATTGCAAATGGGGAAGAATCTAGCAACAGGATCCAAAACATTAATTAACTGTATATCAGAATATTTCGCTGAAATATCAACAATGTCATATCGTTTTGATGTTTGAACTAAACAAGACAGATTAAACTTAATAAGTATATATTCATAGGAAATACTCCACAAACAGCTGAAAGCTAATATTTAAAGCATATTTATTATATTATCTATAAGGAGAACATGTTGGTAAGCTATGTTACCGGGTACTTCTATAATGAAACCGTGCCGTCTGGGACACTTACCGACACTTTCCCATACCCAAACTTCATGGACACTTCTTGAATATATGCATGCATTTATTACAACATGTACTCAATTATCGATATATGTGTTAATTTAAAACACTTGTCAAAGACTTCTTGGACGATAGCTTACACTTCACATCCGTTTCTTGAAACTAGTTAGATATGGATCGCGTTAGTTTCAGTCCATACCCAAGTTCAAAACTATATAGTTAATGGGTCGTTTAGATGTCTAGTAAAAAAGAGTAGTTACCAATTTATGATGATCAATATGATAAAAGAAACTTAAAAATGTGATCGAATTTTAATTCTAATGACACATGAAGCGAGTATCCTCCTTTATATAGTAAAGAGAAATTGGTAAACTATCCCTAGATGCACCATAAAATGCCATGTATACAAAAGCGTGCCAAGTGTTAAATCCCTAATAAAAAAATATCATATATCCCTCTATCCTATTAGAAAATGACATGTGTATAACTAATTCCATCTTTGAAGAATTCTTATCAAATTAAAACTATTCATGTTCATAATTAGAAAATTTTACCCATAAAATTAGAAAACTCTAATAATCAAATCTTTGTTAATTCTAATCAAGTCATAACAATTTATAATTCAAAATTCAAAAAATTATCATAGAGCCCTTCTTAATTATTTAAAGAGTGAATTCAATAAACCGCTCATATCTTTGCGGATTTAGCACTAAATCCCCAAAATATTTGAAACTCACAATCCCCAAAATATTTAATTTTTTTGCACTTAACCTCCATAAATGGGGTTATCTTATTTTTTGACAAAATTAACCCTCAAGACCATTATATACCCCTCAAATCATTTGTATTTGCATGTTAACCCATAAAATAATAAATAATTATTAAAAATATAAAAATTACAAATAGCTCCCTAAAATCTAAAATCACAAACAATAAGTAGAAAAATTTGAAGAATACAAACAATTTCCTTTGAATTACTAAAATTATAGAAAACTCCCGAACAAATTAGGATATCACAACAAACCCTTGCAAATTTAAAACTATATAGTTAATGGGTCGTTTAGATGTCTAGTAAAAAAGAGTAGTTACCAATTTATGATGATCAATATGATAAAAGAAACTTAAAAATGTGATCGAATTTTAATTCTAATGACACATGAAGCGAGTATCCTCCTTTATATAGTAAAGAGAAATTGGTAAACTATCCCTAGATGCACCATAAAATGCCATGTATACAAAAGCGTGCCAAGTGTTAAATCCCTAATAAAAAAAATATCATATATCCCTCTATCCTATTAGAAAATGACATGTGTATAACTAATTCCATCTTTCGAAGAATTCTTATCAAATTAAAACTATTCATGTTCATAATTAGAAAATTTTACCCATAAAATTAGAAAACTCTAATAATCAAATCTTTGTTAATTCTAATCAAGTCATAACAATTTATAATTCAAAAATTCAAAAAAATTATCATAGAGCCCTTCTTAATTATTTAAAGAGTGAATTCAATAAACCGCTCATATCTTTGCGGATTTAGCACTAAATCCCCAAAATATTTGAAACTCACAGAAAATCCCCAAAATATTTAATTTTTTTGCACTTAACCTCCATAAATGGGGTTATCTTATTTTTTGACAAAATTAACCCTCAAGACCATTATATACCCCTCAAATCATTTGTATTTGCATGTTAACCCATAAAATAATAAATAATTATTAAAAATATAAAAATTACAAATAGCTCCCTAAAATCTAAAATCACAAACAATAAGTAGAAAAATTTGAAGAATACAAACAATTTCCTTTGAATTACTAAAATTATAGAAAACTCGAACAAATTAGGATATCACAACAAACCCTTGCAAATTTAAAATATATATATAACCCTAGAAAATCTGAAATTAAAACAAAACCCTAAATATGTAAATATTGCAAAAGACCCTAAATATTCTAAAATTATACATGACCCCAAAAATTTATAAATTACAAAGAACTCCTAAAAATGAAAAACTACAAACACCCACGGAAAACTCTAAAATTACAAACAACTCCTAAAAATCAAAAGTCAAACAAACACCAAAAATATGAGAATTACAAAATCCATAAAATAACAAATGACAAATAGCATAATGACAAATCTAAAATTGTAAATAGCCTAAAAAATAAATAATTTGCAAATAAACCCTTTAAATTAAAAAAATACAAAGAACCCAAAAATCTAAAATTTTAAAAGTTACAAGCAACCCCCAAAATCTAAATTTACAAACACACCCCTTTAAAATTTTAAAAATTATAAACAACCACTTAAAAATTTAAATATTACAAACAAACCTCTCAAAATTTTAAAATTACAAACATCCATTATTAGGAGTTTTACTTGAAGTTATTGGGGATTAAGTGACAAAGCATAAAACTTATTGGAATTTCCTTCAAAATTAGGGTTTTGAGAAACAATCAACGGCGGAATCCAACGGCATTCTTCTCTACTACAAGTACGCGCCAATGTCACTGTAGGCTCGCATTATAATTAGGTTAGGATTTCGTAAATTTTTTTATCTTTTTGTTGATTTGTAGAGATTTCTGTTGATTAGATTGACGGGAAGATGTCATCGTTAGAGAAGCACATTGAGGTGCTGACATCTGATAGCTTGTGTTAATAAATTTTAAATTTGTACGATTAGTTTATAAATTAGTAATGAAAATCGTAGAATACATGTACTATTATATTAAAAACCAAGTGAGGGTACCAAAAAGTTTGAAGGGCAACGGAAACTCATATTTAAAATATGAGGGTATTATGGTAATGTCACTAAATCTATATCTAACTAGTACTAATATACAATGATCTTTGTGAGGGTAGTAAAAAGCTTAGAGGAAACGAAGGACATGCCCTCATTTCTAGTGCAGTTAAGAGCGCAAAGTTGTGTAGCTAGACAAAAAATTTGGGATAAAGGTTTTGTTCTTGTTAGGGTTGTAACTTGAATCCACTTTAATTTTTTATAGTATTCCTACTATAGTATTTTTCTTTTTTGTACCTAAGCATATTTTGCGATTCTTTGGCTAGCTGTTCAGGGACGTTTGCTTACTCAAGATAGACTGTGTAACTTGAGGATTTAATCTACAAGCAATTTTTGTGCTTTGCCCTCATCAGTTTGGAGAATCTCACTCCCACCTCTACTTTAAATGT
Organism: Asparagus setaceus; assembly: GCA_012295165.1. Taxonomy (NCBI): domain Eukaryota; kingdom Viridiplantae; phylum Streptophyta; class Magnoliopsida; order Asparagales; family Asparagaceae; genus Asparagus; species Asparagus setaceus. The sequence goes on along the minus strand of CM022708.1, from coordinate 35,635,100 downwards.
TCCTTCTCAATGCAAATATGGAAATCTATTATTGCTTGGTTAAAGTTTGAATGGAGTTCTTTTGATGGATTGGTACGATTCTAGATTGATGGGGAAAGGAAATAAACAGAAATTGAAGAGAACTGTGCTTGCTATTGCAGTGTACACAATTTGGAACGAGAGGAATCGAAGAATTTTCAGGCAACAGGTGAGAGATGTGGATATGATTGTCAATGAAATCAAATACTCTTATCTGGGTGATTGTTCTGAATGACTACTTCAAAGATTACAAGGACTGGCTTGTGTTGATGGGTTGACTTGTGTTTGTGATGTCTGTACTCCTAATTCTGTTATATGTCGAAATTTGCTAGAATTGTCAGCAAATTCAAAAGGAGTTTCATCAAGGCTCCTCCATAGTTTAGTGCCAACACTATAGATCTCACACCGAAGACGAAAGTTTTTGAATAAGAAGGCTAGGAGAAAAAATGGCTCTTTTCACGTTTGATAGCAAAGATAAGAAGATTGGATCAGCAATATCGATCCCCTATCCCTCACCCCAAACGTATGTGTTTTCTGTTTACAGAAGTCAGGAGGGAAGTTTTGGCTTACAATCGAGGACCCTTTAGAAAGGTATTTTGAGATACGGACTGCGAAAAATTATTCAAATAAAACGTGGGTCAAGGAGTACAAATTCAATGTCAGACTATCAAGTTTACAGAATATTATTGATGTTATAGATTTTGTAGATGGCGAAATTATCGAAAAATTTTATGAGGGACCGTTAAAAATGAAATGGCATGTCGTTCGGTTATAATCCTTGTAGCGGAGTTGTGCACAAACTTTTTGATGGAGGACCATGCGGGAATTTTGATGTAAACAAGGAAAAGCCTTATTTCGCCAAAGAAGCTGTTTGAACATATAAAGAAAGATGGAGATGAGTAATGCGATGCAATTTATCTATGTTTTTGAAGTAAAATGCAATTTATCTATGTTATGTTACTCATGGCGTATAAATATATTCTTTAGTCAATAGAGTATATGTTAGTAAAGTGTCGACTTCCACAGATAACCTTACAATATTATTGCCTTAAAAGTGTGGGCTAAAGTAGAAAAAGAGTGAAAGAGCTGGTTATTAAAGCGAAAGAGTACAAAGTTTTCAAAATCTTTTCACAAAATCTGAATTCTGCTGAATGCATATTAATAACTGAGCACTAAATATTATAACTCTAAATAAAAGAATATTTCCAAACAATCAGATGCTAAGGGTTTTAAAACCAGATAAGGGAAAACTTAAATAAAAATCTTAGAAACATGCTAATTAAACCTGCATAATCGCTTTCATCGAACAACTAATTTTCAGAATATCGCATAAATTATCTGAAACTGAATGCTTGCCAAAGATCAAATGAAGATCAATAGAAATACAACACATATATCTACCAGGCTCCAGGAACAAAGAACCATATCCAGAGAACACACACAAGGTATACTTTATAGACAACTAATTATATTTATAGACACAACTACAACTTTCAAATAGTTAGGAACGCAGAGAGCATATTTTCAACAGAGCAGATCTATAGAGGAGAATATGAATGCCCTTTCTCTTAATATATGCAATTTAATAGCACCATGGCACTTTTGAGACACCCAACAAAACTGTCGAAGGGACGCAAAACAGCAAAAGTTAGTGTAAAATGAGGTTGTACCGAATCCAAAAGGCACAACTGACAAGATATCTTCCTTGAAATCAACAGTAGTTTAAAAGCAGATAAGCAGAACTTCTCCAAACTCTGAGAAACATGTTAAACCTGTATAATATTATATGCATATATCTGTAATGTACAATATCCATATATCCTATTTATATCAGAAACCGAACGGTTGTCGGACAAATGAATATCAGCACAAATGCAACGTATCACCAGGCACAAGTGCTATAAACTTGTGAATCTCTTGCAGAAGTGAGGGTTAGATAAGCTGTGAAAACATCCTTATTATGTTTAGTGCAAAACTCTTGAGAAGTAAAGAAGCCGTCTCCAATGGATCAAAGCTCAGGAAACAGGAGCATGATCTGAAAAACGTAACTGGGAGCAACAAAATATTGTCTGGTGAACATGAACAAAGGAACTTTGGTTGGAACACTAAGCCGTAATGTTTGTGAAACTGTTAGAAGCTCTCGACCCAAACTATACAGGCAGCAAAACAAACTCCAGGTAGTGCAGAAAGACGCGGGACAAAAGAGCCAGTTTTAGACTGAGGATTTCAAAACAGAAAGAACAGATATTTCTAGTGAAGAACAAGTTGTAACAGGAAGCCGCAGTATTTGTTGAAGCTGTAGTGAGTTCTCAACTCAAACAACAAAGGGCACATGCATGATGCAATTCCTTGTGCCAGAAGTGATGCATAAGGATCGTGCTCAATCAATGGATGGTTTTAGCGGATATCAACCATATCATGCATAAAGAAATCACAAAGGCCAATCATAGCCTGCCAAAAGATTAAAGCAATTAAAATCTTTCAAAAAAAATTACAAATAACCCATGGTTCATAGGCTAAAGTGGTTAAGACTTTACCCAGGACTCCCCACGCCAATGCTTTCGGTTTAAAACTGTTTTTTTCCAAGACCAGCAAAAGCCGAGGTGACCCTGTTCTACATTTCTGGCGAATCTCAAGTGGTCGAAAAACATTTGACGGCCCCAAATAACTCCACAGCATAGTGCCCCATAAATACTCAAGGCATCCAAATATATGAACAAACCAAGAATCCAAGGACACAACAAAGTATTGCTAGCCATATAATCCACAGTCAAGCACCACACTATGCAGAGATTAAAAGAACAAAATCGAGGTAGCAAGTCAAACAAGTAAAGCACCAAGCTAACTTATCACACGAGTCTAAAGATCATAGTCAAAACTGAAACAGTGGCGTCCATCCAATCTTTGACATGGTCTGTGAATCGCCACCCATTGGCTTCAGGACATTCTGCTCCAGTTCCCCATGGCTGCATCAATCAGCAAAAAAAATATTGACTAACAAATCAATCATAAAAATATAACGATAAATCTCAACAAAAAAAAATAAAAAAATAAAAATATATACCAAACTTTGGGCAATTTCATAAGGAACCTCCTTGAATTTTGTTATTTCCACTAAACCCCCCTAACTCTTCCCATGAAACCCCCAATTTTATTTTTCCTTGCACACAAGTCAAAGTCGAAGCTCCCAATTCTTGTTTTTCTCGTTTAAACTTTTCAGATCTTATATATTCTTTGCTGAATCTTGACTGTATTGTAATATTAAAAAATTAAGAAAATTATGGTTTAACAGTTCCAAGATGGTTTCCTCATCCAAAGTCATTCAGTTAAGGAGATTTTTTTTGTGGTTCAAGCACCATTACACAGATCTCTACAACTACAACTATCCATGGATGGATATTATGGTTCAAGATCAACCGTGTTAAAACTGGGGGGTTTCCTGGGAAAAGTAAGGGGGTTTAGTAAGAAAAACAAAGTTCATGGGGGGTTTCCATGAGAAGCAACCCAATGTTTTAGGGGTAATTGTGAAATTTACCCAAAATATAACTTGAAAGAAACCATCGCTTCATACCTCCAGGCAGAAGCACAATTCATCAAGAACGATACCCTCCACCACTAGGGCGTTCATAAGGTCCAGATCGATCACGACTATATTTATCACTTCCCGATCCACCACGACTCCCTCCATCCCTACTCCTTCCACCACCACCATATCGATCCCCATTGCGATCCGGTCCATGTCGACTCCCACCTCCACCACCACCACCATACCTATCTTCTCTCCCCCCATACCTATCTCCTCTACCACCCTCATCACCATTTGGACACTCTCGAGCAAAATGCCCGGGCTTGCCACATTTGAAGCAGTCGCCGCCAGAACCTCTTCCTCCTCCGCCACCATAGTCACGACCACTGCGATCACGATCACGACCACCACGATCATAGCCACGATCACCTCCGTCGCGGTCTCTCCCGCCACCCCCAGAGCCTTGAGGCTGAGCCTTGTCGACGGTGATAGCTCGGCCATCAAGATCAATTCCGTTCATTGCATCAATGGCATCTTCCATTGCCTTCTTCTCATCGAAGGTTACAAAGCCAAATCCACGAGAACGGCCAGAAAATCGATCAACAACAACCTGAAATTTAGGTATAATGATTAGAATGCTAAACAACTTATTGTGAATCCAAAAAGCTACCCACAAAAAAGTCAGCATAGAACTGATGATATCAAGCAATTTGTTACATTTATAAGGATAAACATATGCACATGCACGTACATAAGAAGAGTACTGGTAAAAGTAATCTGCTTAGGACTAAGAATAAATGTGACTCCTACAAGCATTCATTCAAAATTAGAGTTAAAGCCTTAAACATATACAGAATATGACTCTGACTGACTAACTATTAAGCAAACATTTGCAAAACAAAGTTCATGAAGTCAACGGCATATATGACACATCATGATAATAATCCCGTTTACCTTCGCCTCAGACAGACGACCAAATTTCTCAAATGCATATCTCAAATCGTCATCCTTGGTTGACCAAGAAAGGCCTCAATGAAACAGCGGTACTCCACATCCCCATGATTAAACTGCAAAGAAAAACATAATAGGCATTAAGCCATTAAATACTAAATGGAAATACTCCTTAGCTTTCACAATTTTTTTGGGCTACTCTAATTTAAAATAAATCACATAGAGGACAAATCATCAGATTCAACAAGATAACTAAATATGTCACTTCATAGCACATCAAATTAAAGGCAATAAATACTAAATGGAAGTGTTTTTTGCTAGCAAGTTGAAAGAAATGACATGACGTGATAAATCATCAAATTCCAAGGATACATAGAAAATTGCAAATGGGGAAGAATCTAGCAACAGGATCCAAAAACATTAATTAACTGTATATCAGAATATTTCGCTGAAATATCAACAATGTCATATCGTTTTGATGTTTGAACTAAACAAGACAGATTAAACTTAATAAGTATATATTCATAGGAAATACTCCACAAACAGCTGAAAGCTAATATTTAAAGCATATTTATTATATTATCTATAAGGAGAACATGTTGGTAAGCTATGTTACCCGGGTACTTCTATAATGAAACCGTACCCGTACAGGACACTTACCCGACACTTTCCCATACCCAAACTTCATGGACACTTCTTGAATATATGCATGCATTTATTACAACATGTACTCAATTATACGATATATGTGTTAATTTAAAACACTTGTCAAAGACTTCTTGGACGTATAGCTTACACTTCACATCCGTTTCTTGAAACTAGTTAGATATGGATCGCGTTCGTTTCAGTCCATACCCAAGTTCAAAACTATATAGTTAATGGGTCGTTTAGATGTCTAGTAAAAAAAGAGTAGTTACCAATTTATGATGATCAATATGATAAAAGAAACTTAAAAATGTGATCGAATTTTAATTCTAATGACACATGAAGCGAGTATCCTCCTTTATATAGTAAAGAGAAATTGGTAAACTATCCCTAGATGCACCATAAAATGCCATGTATACAAAAGCGTGCCAAGTGTTAAATCCCTAATAAAAAAATATCATATATCCCTCTATCCTATTAGAAAATGACATGTGTATAACTAATTCCATCTTTGAAGAATTCTTATCAAATTAAAACTATTCATGTTCATAATTAGAAAATTTTACCCATAAAAATTAGAAAACTCTAATAATCAAATCTTTGTTAATTCTAATCAAGTCATAACAATTTATAATTCAAAAATTCAAAAAATTATCATAGAGCCCTTCTTAATTATTTAAAGAGTGAATTCAATAAACGCTCATATCTTTCTTGGTTTAGCACTAAATCCCCAAAATATTTGAAACTCACAGAAAATCCCCAAAATATTTAATTTTTTTGCACTTAACCTCCATAAATGGGGTTATCTTATTTTTGACAAAATTAACCCTCAAGACCATTATATACCCCTCAAATCATTTGTATTTGCATGTTAACCCATAAAATAATAAATAATTATTAAAAATATAAAAATTACAAATAGCTCCCTAAAATCTAAAATCACAAACAATAATTAGAAAAATTTGAAGAATACAAACAATTTCCTTTGAATTACTAAAATTATAGAAAACTCGAACAAATTAGGATATCACAACAAACCCTTGCAAATTTAAAATATATATATAACCCTAGAAAATCTGAAATTAAAACAAAACCCTAAATATGTAAATATTGCAAAAGACCCTAAATATTCTAAAATTATACATGACCCCAAAAATTTATAAATTACAAAGAACTCCTAAAAATGAAAAACTACAAACACCCACGGAAAACTCTAAAATTACAAACAACTCCAGAAAAATCGAAAATTTGAAACAAACACACAGAAAAATATGAGAATTACAAAATCCATAAAAATAACAAATGACAAATAGCATAATGACAAATCTAAAATTGTAAATAGCAGCCTAAAAAATAAATAATTTGCAAATAAACCCTTTAAATTAAAAAAATACAAAGAACCCAAAAATCTAAAATTTTAAAAGTTACAAGCAACCCCCAAAATCTAAATTTACAAACACACCCCTTTAAAATTTTAAAATTATAAACAACCACTTAAAAATTTAAATATTACAAACAAACCTCTCAAAAATTTTAAAATTACAAACATCCATTATTAGGAGTTTTACTTGAAGTTATTGGGGATTAAGTGACAAAGCATAAAACTTATTGGAATTTCCTTCAAAATGTATTGGGGTGTATTTTGGTCATTTAACTGTACATAAACTAATGATGTTAATTTTGAGGATTTTTGCCAAAAATATTAGGGCTTATTCAAATTTTCAAAGATATTGGAAATTTAGTTCCAAACACCAAAGCTGATTTGGAATTCTTGAAATTTTTCATATTTTAGTTTTGAATTTTTCTATACATAACCCCCAAATTGTATGCATTTTTAAATTTACCTGCAAGTCATGATAATTGTAAATTTTCCTTCAAATTATTTTAATTTCTCAAATTTATCCCTCACTTAACTTTAGTCAAAAAAAAAAACACCACCAATGCGAGCACGGGCTTAATACTTGTTAATTCAATATATATATATAGTCGTGTCCCCGTACCCTACATTTTACAGTTTTGCGTGTCATGCAGGTACGCTTTTGATATCTGTACAGTGCGGTTTCCATGCAACTTAGTTGGTAAGTAAACTAAACTTTGAAGGAAAAGGTAAGTCACCTTGTCCCCTAATCGAGGGATAATGGAACAAGGGTATTATTGTAAGTCAGTATAAAGACTATATAAACAAACCAAACAATTGTATTAGAAATATGATGATAAAAAAAACATAAGCCATCGACAACAAAACAGGGCAGGACGGGGTGGAAGTGAACCGAATCGAATACCATGGTATTCAGATTTGAATTCAGTTATTTTTGATGAATTCGAATTTATGTCAAATACCAAATAAGTGTTCAAATTTGATTCGGTTATTACCCGAATATTTGTTAAAAGTTCACAAATATCTCATTAGCACACTTGGTAAGTCAACAGGTTCTTGAGCATGAGGTCATGAGTTCAAACCCTATGTTTTGAAGTATTTTCTTATTTATTCTGATTAACATTTAATCATTATCATGATATTTCACAATAATAATTATTATATTAGGTGGTCACAAATCATTAATATAACAATAATACTACTTATAAATAGCAATATTTACAAAATTATGCACACATAAAAGATGATACAATATAGTAATGTAAAAGTAGAAAAACATAAATGAATATTTAATAATCAAACAAATCAAATATACCTCCAATTAAATTATATTCGTTTATGAGCGGAATACCAAAAGTATTCATTTAATATTAATGAAATATCAAATCGAATATGACCGAAAATCTAGGCGAATAATAACCGAGCTGTTTATTAATTATTTGGTTCATTTCCACCCCTAGACAGGACTATGCACCAATTTTTAGTCTCTAGGTAGTCACGTAGTAGTCATATATATTTGTAGACGCAAAAGGTAGAACAACAAAGTAGCATATGGGGCTTTCTAGCAAATATTCACAGGGATAGGCCAAAAATTAATTCTGAAAGTAGTCATACAATAACCAGCATACTTGACAAATCATAGTCAAGTATTTGCAATACAGCTAGCAATTTCCACATTAAAATATACATGGTTTAAAAACACCTCAAAAATTATAGATTAAGATTACCATACTTATAAATTCTCAAACTGTACCTTAATTCATTTTGGAAACATAAATCCAGATGTCGGTATGTATCTAATTAAGGTGTAAGTTTCATGGAATCTACTAACAATGCATGTTACAGTCAATGATGACTCAACATACCCTTCTTTCTCTTTTTCTATATAAAGTGAAAGGTTGAAGGACTCCGGGTGTGTAAATGTCATAAAAGTTACTAACAATGCAAATAAAGATTACGATAATGAAATGAACCCAGTCGATTTACCTTCTTCATTTTTGAAAAATCATAGTCAAGTATTTGCAATACGGCTAGCAATTTCCACATTAAAATATACATGGTTTAAAAACACCTCAAAATTATAGATTAGGATTGTCATACTCATAAATTCTCAAACTGTATCTTAATACATTTTGGGAACATAAATCAGATGTCTGTATGTATTTAACTGAGGTGTAAGTCTCAAGGAATCTACTAACAACGTGTGTTACAGTCAATGACTCCATATACAAATTTTTTCTCTTTTTCTATATAAAGTGAAAGGTTTAAGGACTCGGATGTGTAAATCTCATAAAATTCACTAATAATGCAAGTAAAGATTACGATAATGAAATGAACCCAGTCGATTTACCTTCTTCATTGTTGACAAATCATAGTCAAGTATTTGCAATACAGCTAGCAATTTCCACATTAAAATATACATGGTTTAAGAACACCTCAAAATTATAGATTAGGATTCTCATGCTCATAAATTCTCAAACTTTATCTTAATACATTTTGGGAACATAAATCCAGATGTCTGTATGTATTTAACTGAGGTGTAAGTCTCAAGGAATCTACTAACAACGTGTGTTACAGTCAATGACTCAATACACCCTTTTTTCCTTTTTATATACAAAGTGAAAGGTTTAAGGACTCTGGATGTTTAAATCTCATAAAATTTACTAACAATGCAAGTAAAGAATACGATAGTGAAATGAACCCAGTCGATTTACCTTCTTCGTTTTGTCTAATAAAGTTAAGGGTTAAAGGACTCAGAACAACTTCTTATAAGGGGAAAAAACATTCTACACATCATAACATTCTTTATTCTGGATCCCTGCTACAGATTGCACATTGCCCCAACACTACTTTATGAAATTAGTAGCAAAACTGTTTGAAAGCAGAACAAGGACACCCATGAATGCAGATTAAAAATAAAAATTAAATTACATCGCATGAAAAAAGACTTACTAAAAGTTCAATAAAGTATTATGCTCAGGAACTTATATGAAACAGATAGCTGCTTTTCCTTCTGCGTTTGTTGGCAGTGACCGCGGAAAATTAAAGCTTCTTCTCTTAATCAAGTTGAAATAGACATAAAAATCAGATCTTTATGATTGTTTGGCTTAATCATCAAAGGTATGATTTTTATGTCTATGTCAACTTGATTAAGAGAAAAGCATAAAATATATAATTAATTATGCCCTTAATGTCATGATAATCATCAGTCAAACAATCTCCAGTCAACACAGTTATGTAAACAAAACCAATGAGATACTAATTTTACAGATCGATTCCATCGGAAATTTAAGTTTAAAAAAAACGAAAAATAGGGTAAAAAGTGTGAATTTTACAGTCGGTGATAAAACAATTAGATCGAAATTATGAGATCAAAAGAACCAGAGAAGAATGAAGAGATTTAGGGGAAAAGATCGAACCTTTGAAGAAACCCTAGAAGAAGAAAGAAGAGGAAGCAGCGGCCTCCTTGAAAATATCTCGCAAAGGAGAATCAAAATATCTCGTAGCAATTTATACCTTTAGCATTCGTACACAGGCTAAATATCATAAAACCCCCCTTAACTTCGGATGATACGGAAAACCCCCTTAACTTTGAAAATATTAGAAAACCCCCCTTAAGTTTAGGGGCTATCAGAAAAACTCCCTTCACTTTGAGATTTTATCAGAAACTCTCCTATTTTAAGGGGGTTTTCTGATAAAATCTCAAAGTTAAATGGAGTTTCTGATAAAATCTAAAAGTTAAAGGGGGGTTTTGTGATAATCCGAATACCTAAGGGGTATTTGTCTGATATTTTGAAAGTTAAGCGGGGATTTCCGGTAATTGTCCAAAGTTAGGGAGGGGGTGGGTTTCTGATATTTAGTTTATCGTGCAGAAGGATAAACTTGACTTTAATATATATTATTATAAGCTAGTTTCCGCCCCTCACCACGAAGGGCATTTGGTCTAGTGGTATGATTCTCGCTTAGGGTGCGAGAGGTCCCGAGTTCAATTCTCGGAATGCCCCTTTTTCCCCCCCCTGAAATAAGCACTTTTTTTCTCTTTTTTTCCTTTTAAGATCTTACAAAGGTACTTCAAATTGGAGCAGTACAGTTGAGCGAATTTTCATGTTTTGTTGAAGATTAAAAACTGATATCATAGATTTTATGCTATCTTTCTAAAGTTATGGTGACATTTGGAAGACCAGTCAAAGTTTATGTTTGGGAATGAATAACCTAAAATGAAATGGAAAAATAAAATTAAAACATGTAATCCTTGAAAAATATCTAGAATTATATACCTCTCGCAGAACAAAAGAATTCTATCTTTGATGATTTATCAAACTATCACTAGCATTTCGATGCACTTAATGCGCAAGGAACTTGGGGCAGTGCTGTAATTGAGGTGTAAGAGAGTTTTCGTTATTTTTTTTCAAGTGGTAGGGAATTTTTTCTCCAAATGTGAGGTCATTTTTGGAATTTGAACAATGGAGCTCACGCATCGATGTCAATTTTTAGAAAATCTGTTTTAAATTCGTGGTCAATGGGATTTGCACCTGAGTTGCTCTAATACCATCTTAAATTAAGTCTCTCTAACCATTAGATCAAAACTCCAAAGTTATGATGAGAATTGAGGATTATATTTTTATATTCTAACGGTTCTTGATTTGCAACTTTCTCAAAATAAAAAAGGGAATCTGTATTACAATTGTGAAATCACAAAATTAGCATTGATCCTATTCATATACGAGTTCTAACTAAGAACAAGGACACAAAAACTAAACTTTGAATCGCTACGACACCAAGAAAACGCAATCTTGTTTAAAAAAAAAAGTACAAAGTGGATCAAAAATTCAAGTTTTCAGCATTCACAATTATGCTTATTTCAAATGATGTATCTATTGAAATGATTCATGGACTCTTTCCCTTCACAATTGTGACCCAAGTCATTCTCTATTTCATTTTCATGCCTTACCGAAAAAGAGAAGTTCATAGCAATAGTTGTGTGTTGGTTATGATTCAAGTGAATATTTATTAAAATTGTAATTTCAATTGCAGAGAACAATTCCGACAAAAACAAAACCCAAATAATTAAATCTAGCTAGAGGTTGCAACATGCAAGTAAAGTTGTATTAGTTCCATTAATTATATGTTAAATGTTGGGACAAACCCAGGGCCCAATAGAGCAGGATCGCAGCTAAAGTATTGCAGAAGTAATAAAGAATACACAGATTTACGTGGAAAACCCCCTCAAGAAATTGGGGTAAAAACCACGGGCACAGATAGAAGAATTCACTATGAGGAAAAATTTAGGAGGATTACAATCTTTTACTATAGGTATACATTAAAGCAAAACCAAAAAGCCTTCAAACTCATTAGAGGATGCCACCTCATATTCCTCCTTTACAAAATATTTTGACATGTGTCCTCCTCTCTAAACCGTCCATCTAATAAATAAAATCCTCTATTTAATTTCAACCGTTAATTTAAAAATCTCTATATTTAGTAAATTACTTAATTCATATATTTTCTTAATCACCGTATCATTTGTAACAAATTCCAAAATAGAAAAAACCCTGCGTCTCTGCCTCCTCCTCCTCGATATTTTTCGCAAATCGGGATCAATCGCGAGATCGGCGGAAAGTCACCTACAGGTAATATCTGCCTCCTCTTCCCTCGGTATTATCTGCCTCCTCCTCCCTCTATAATATTTGCCTCCTCCTCCCTCAGTAATTTTTGCCGACATCCAGGATCATACCTGGTTTTTCGAATTCAAATTTGTATGATTTTTGTTCTTTTTCCTTCAATATATTCAAAAAGTTGATTTCTTTTGTTGTAATTATAGTTGTAATCCTAATTTTCTGCAGTAAATATGCCAAGACAACATAGACTTATCTTTGATGGGAAACGGCACGGGGTTGGGAGGACTCTTGCTGATTACGACATTAAAAAAGAGGTCGAGATTTGGGTTTTCTTTTTGGTTATAGGACTCTAGAAATCCGAATTATTTATTTATTTATTATTGCATTTGATCTCTTATTACATTTACACTGAATTATTTATTTTTTTATTATTGCATTTGATCTCTTATTACATTTACATAGGATTAGATATGGTTGGATCTTTGATTATTGATGGAAGTATGTGATCATGTGAGTATACTTTATCTTTTTCTTTCTAAAAGGAATTGATTAATTGTAACGACTTATTTTGATTTCAAGGGATTCACAACTTGATCTTGAGGATGAGACCGCACCAGAGTTTAGCTTGATTTTTTTGGCACAAGATTCTATCTAGCCTCCTTTTACTTGGAGAACACATAAAGGTAATCGTATTTTTAACAAGTTTTTCTAATAAAGTTTTATATATGTTTTCTTTTATTGCAATTTTGGGCAATTCATTATTTGTTGATAAATTATGATAGTTCATGATAAAACATAGACTAGATGGATGTTATAAAAGTTCTAAATACAATTTAGCAATTTAGTCTACAAGAAACAATTGTTGATGGTATAAAGTTTAGATATTTTTAATTTTATTATTTATGATGAAGATAAGGGAGAATCAAATCTACAGTTGTGCCTCTTTCATTATCAAATCTAACGTTGAACAAGATTGAGAGGGCGTCGGTTGTGCAGTGAAGGAAATCACAAATAAGCTCAAACCCCTTACGAAGCCTAGCCATGGCAAACCACGTGAGATTTTTTCCTTTTTATTTTTTTGTTTACCGTTATAGATCGTTATAGATAATTTGAGATTTTTCTTAAGAAAGAGTTTGTTTAGATTTTCCGAGTTTGTTTAGATTTTCCGATGGGTCCTATAGTCGGAGTGGACTAGGATTTTTGCAGTAATTCTTTTCATTAAAACCGCCCTCTTTAATTCCTCTCGCGATTCCAAGGTATGATATCTAATTCGATCGATTATATATCTATTTATTTTTTAGTACTTTCAATGATCATTTCTTAGCGTCTGAGAAAAAAGTGTTTTTTTAACAGTGATTTTGATAACTTAGAGCTTGATCCTTTCTTTAAGAAATTAAATTTATCTGCTTCTAATGAGTTTTTATTTTCCCAAATTTTATAATTTTTTTGTGGTTAATGTTAGGATCGATGACTTTATTTATGATTACTTCGTGAAAGGGAACTTGCTATCCACGGCGAAAGCTTAATTGTCTAAAAAATCTGCTCCCGTCGTCGCCATCATCGACGTCGATTGGACTCCCGACTCCTCCAGTAAGAAAGCTATCTCTTCTCTCTCTTTCCCTCTCTTTATATCTTTTTTGGTGACTGCAGTGCAAGGATCCTCACATCTCAACAAGTGTTATACCGACTGAGTAATTGTGTGAGTAAGAGAAGGGACTGCATTCAGGTGATTGTTTTGATTTATTGGTATTTTGATGCATTTTTTGGTTTGATTTTGGTGTGAATTGGATATTAAATGAGTTGCCCGCGAGGATGTTGAAGATAATTTTTGTTAACATGTGATTGCCTCTCTATAGAATACGTTAGGGATTTGATCTTCAAGCATCAGCCGAAAAATAGAAACTAGATGTTTACAAAATTATAGTTCATCGAGGATGATTGGATATTTGTTGTGATATTATCAATGATGGATTCAGATCCTCTTCAATTATGTGGTAATTGGAGAGAGTCTAATTCTCTCAATCCTTACCGTCTATATTAAATTCAATGAATGAGATCACGCCACATAAGATTTTTATTGTTATATTGAAAACCACTATGGTCTCGAAAACCACTTGCAAACTTGAAAATCACTATATTCAAAATCACTATTTATAATAATTAAAATATCACATTGCGTGATCGCATCCGTTGAAAGTGATATAGATTGTAAGGATAGAAAGAATTGGACTCTCTCCAATTATCACATAATTGGAAAGGATCTCAATCCATCAACGATAGAGTAATTTAATAGTTATAGACTCCTAATTTTTTTTGATTTAATTCAATATATATATTTTAATTTTTTTCTCTTTTATGTCGTGTTTGATTATTGTCGCACATATGTCCCACTATACTTCATTTGGACTTTTGGTAATCGTTGTGATTTATTTTACCTTTTGCAGATGATTGAGGTCGGAGCAAGAATGGTCTCAAATCTTAATGCAATGTAAGTTTCTAATTATTATTACCTTGATTTGATTTGAATGGCTATTAGAGGTTGAGGAATCAAAATCATTATCGCCGCAAGGTGTTCAAACTTTGATTTACTACGATTGAGGCAAACACGCATGATTCGGATGTCAAAGGAAAACATAATCTTCAAATTGAAATAATGGCAGCGGTGAAAAATCATGGTATGAGATTTACTTTTATATTGTTCCTGTGAATTCCTTACTTTTCTTGGATATTCCCGGGCGCAGATACAATGATAGTATGATTAGAAAACTACAATTCAAAAACTAAAGAGTTTTCAAATTTGGTTTTCGATAATTCTTGATTTTTTCACAATTAGATTTGTGGTTTGGGTTTTGCTTTATTTTGAATGATAGCAGGTATCCAATTTATTTATTTTTTGTTTTACTCACCCATATTTTTATAATTGCTCAAAAGTACCTTAAACAGAGGTCTTGCAATTTTGGTCCCCAATGACAAAAATACCGATTAACTAATGTTTTTGAACAAAAGGAGATTTGGGAGGGAGACATAAATTTGAGGGGTATTTTAAATCTATAAGGGGATAAATTTCAAAACTTCTTAAGATTTGAGGGACTTATGAGCAATTTCAAAGATTTGAGGGACTAATATGAACTTATTGAAAATTTGATGGACTAATATTACTTATTTATAGGGATCATGTTCTATGCAATTACTCATTAGCTTCATGACTCACTTTTCTATTTTCAATACATGTATTTAATTTGAAAATGAAAAGATCCTTTGGTTCTATACTTAATTGTAATCATTCCTCTCTATAAAGAAGGTCGACTGGGAGAAAATGATTCACACCCATATTCTTTTCTAATTTCTCTACTCATTAAGATGCATCGCTATGGCGAGGAGTTTCATTTAGAAGTTTTATATTTTGATAATACTTTCTCTTACTACGCACAATCATATAAGTAGCTATTCTTCCTTTTTAAACTAAAATGTCTCTCTTAGTTTTCTCTTATTATTAGTTATAGGAAATATTCTCGAATCAAATGATAATGAAGTTAAAATTTACTCTCCAAATTGCCTCAATCCTAAATTAAAAAAAACGCTTCAGATGGTCTCGCATATGAATGCTTGGATGGAGAGCTCAGAATTGAACTATTCAAACATAAAAGTAACCCTACAACTGAAATTGAATATTGTATTAACTCTGGGAGCCCCCGGATGTTCGGTATTTTTGTTTATTATTTACATGATTAACTGGTCAGGTAAAGTGTTTTTCTATTTCCTTATTAAGTGTATGATTGGTTTGGATATTAATCCATATTGTTGTACAAGCTCTCAACAACTCTCTTAGCACTCCATGGAAGATAGAATACATCATTAGAAAATCTCAAGCGTTGATGCCTCATAGTCATACGGTTGAGCATGTTCTCGGAGAAGCAAATCCAGTGGCAGATCATTAGGTTGATCTTAACCTCTCTCATCCAACTCATATGATTATTCTTCATTGCAGTGATCTACCAAATTCTTGCAAGGCCGCTCTTTCAGTAGATCAAATGGGTTTACATTTCTATAGGTCTTATAAGATAAAATAATTGTAAGGAGAGATTATTTTCTATTGGTTAATAAAAATTCCAGGTCTGTCCGGGGACCTGTGTGAAGCTCCGGCAAAAACAATATTTATATTACTTACAAGTTGAATGTTTCTTATAGTGTATTTCTATAGTTTTGATTTTGATCTTGAAGATCAATTGAATGATAAATTTAAGTAGAGTGCTTTTTATTGTAAATTTGTTGTCTCTTATGCCCATGTCGAATTTATGTATTTGGAATATGGATGTCATGTATCTTTTATATTTTAGTAAGTGATGACACATATATTCTATCTCAAATTTATGTATTTGCTCTACGACGGCTACAATTGGGCCTTTCGAATCTACCAAATACTTTGGGTTTGGTAAATAATCTCAAATTGAACTTTAAATGAGAGATATTTATAATATAGATTTCAGAATAATTTTGTTCAATTATAAAAATGACATCAATATTTGTAATGTCATATCAATTAAACAGGATGGACGAAACAACGATTTCATTGGCTATCAAGAGATTGCTTGGGAGAAGGATGCGTTTCCATATTAAGGTGGCAGAGTGTAACATCAGTAAATGTGTTGAAGACTACACAATGATTAAAATTATTAATGATAATGTTGTCGATGAGAAAATGAAGGGATTATTAATAATAGCATAAAAAGCAATTAAAATTCAATATTATAAATAATTACACTTCATTTTCATAATTAAACCATGTGTTGAAATACTAAGACAATGTGTTGAAATACTAAGACATAATTACTATTTTCAAAGGAGGAACAATCACTCGAAGTGGCACATATTCATTTAGATGATGTGTATGGCGTGTATGTTTGTGCATCGAATAGGGAATGATGTATGAGACTTAAACGGGGAGATATCTCCGTGCGTTTGGGACAATCTTTACGTAAATGATAGATCAAAAAGTGAATGTAAGATTGAAACATGACGGTAAGACCGTGCTTAGCACGGGCTAAAATACTAGTCTCTCTTTATAAGGAGATACTCTCTCTATTTTTTCTCTCTAGCTCTCTCTTTCTTATCTCTCTTAATTGGAGACTGAGATTCTGGGATTTTTTTGGGATGATTTGAACTTAACGCCTGGGGGGCTATTTATAGCTGCGTTTGTGGTAGGTGAACATCTGTTACAAGTGTTTGCTACAAGATCTGCATGCTGACGGTTGGTGAGTCTGCGGTTGGTGGGAACTGTAGCAATTTCGGCTATTGTAGCAAATGCGGATACTGTAGCAATTGCGGCTTTTCTAACATTAAACATACATATTATTACAATAAGGGCACACTAAAGAAAACTCATAATAGTTTGCTAATCAGTTGTCAAAGAAAGCGCCTACCAATTAGAGATCAATATAGCATTAAAAAAAGAAAAAGAAAAAAAAAACTATCCACATCAAGGGTAAAATGATAGAAAGTAGAAACATGGGTATTGAAAAAGGACACGATTGATTAAATTACTGTCCATAAGAAGGCTTGAGCAAGACAACCATGATCTTGATAGAAAAAGTCAGACAATTACAACATAACCACTCTACATGCAATCTCATTTTGAATTATTCAATTGCTATGCAATTATTTTATTTAGTCTATTTATACAAAAAATGGACTAATGAATGGGTGCATGACAATTACAACATAACCACTCTACATGTAATCTCATTTTGAATGATTCAAGTGAATATTTGTTGCTGTACATTAAGTACACATGCTTTTTTGGTTAATGAAAAAGCTTCTTTCACTGACAAAAAATTTATTAAAAATGACTAACTATTTTTTTAAACAAAGCCAGTAACTCAATTTTGTATGTATAACCCTCTATGAGTTTAATCGTAACCTATACTCAGCAAAGTCTTAAAATAGTGATAACTCAAAACTAACGCATGCATGCGGTTGCCATTTGGAATTTTGTTAAAGTTTAACCATGCAAATCACGAGCCTATAATTAATTAATAATTAAGATCAAAACCAAAGTCCTTGTTAAATAAATAAAAAAAATGTGCCCACCCGCAAACAACATACAATGGGTGACTTCACAAAGTGACAATAATCAATGAAATCGCCCACCATATCTAAAGCTCTCATTAAAATACATACGAAGCTTCCGTCAAAATTTGTCAACAATATTCTTTTCATTACTCCTTGATCTCTATCTTCTCAACTCTAACTAAACCTCTTACAAATCTTGATCTTGATTGAAGAGATCCCAATACCCACTAAACAAATTATTGTCCACATAATTGTTGTAATAATTACTACTACTAAAACTAGCCGGAGAACTAAACTCATTGCTTGTATTAACTGCCGGCGGCGAGAATAAGCTAGGAGATACTGCCGGCAACATTTCCGGCACCGGCGACAGCACTCCCGTCCGATCAAAACTGGTTGCACCCGTATCGAGCTCTAGTTTGTCCATCGATTCAGAAGCGGCCTGCAATGCTGTCGACGTATCGGAGGCCCCGGAGTGGGCCCCGGTCAGGCGTTGGACCAGCGACATGAACTCGCTAGGGTCTGTGTGGATGACTTTAGGGGAGTCAATGTAGACAATGACCGGAGGGCGATGTTGAGGGGGTAGGGGTGGCTTACTGGCCTTGTGAGAGTGTTTTCCGACCTTTAGCGGGGCCGGTCGGGGGCCTGGGAGCCCTCGGCGAGGCGATCGGTGACCGGAGCCGGGGGGGTGGCCGGAATTGTCCATGAGGAGGAAGAATGAGAGGGATGAGGTTTGTTTTGTTTTGAGTACGAGATGAATTTGGAAATAATTAACAATGTGGGATTGGTTATTAGTGCTATATATATATATAATATATACACATGTAAGTTAACAAGTGTTTCTTAAATATGGTGACACGAGGGAGAAAGCTAGGAGAAAGGGGGAAGAGGACAAAAATATCTGCGTTGGATTGGTCGTTGGTGTTTGAAATTGTCTGCTGTGGGGGGTTTTTTATCACTAATGATGTCATGCTGATTACGAGTTGTGCAAAGGTTGATAAAATTGAGATGAATTATGTGTTTGCTTAAAAAAAAGTGATTGGTGGAAACGGGGGAGAGATGGTTTTTCTATTTTTTAATAGAAAATGTGTTTTTGATGAGGCCAAGTTATTTTATTTTTTAAAATTATCTTTCTTTTTTTTTTGTTGTTACTCTGACCAAATTAGTTGTGAGTTGTTGTATTTATTTATGCAAATTGTAAGTTGATTTATCTTTGATAATTGCAATTTCGCAAAACAAATAGTTGAAAATAAAATTTGGTTTCAATATTTCCTGTACGGCTTTATTTTCTTTCAACTAAACAATCCCTTAGAAAAAGAAGTATAAGTGATCTAAAATATTTTAATCGCATGCGCTTTTTTTTTCTTTTTTTGACAAAGAACCTTGTTTAGGTCAATCAGGTATCACCGTATCAAAAGTTCTCCTACCACAAGGGAGCCTATATCCTGCTATCGGGAGCTCATCACCACATAATCGTGGTCATTTATGGAGGGTTCCAATCCCATCCTAGTACCATCTGTAGGGGGTCGGAACCCCATCTCAATACAAAGCCTGATTGAACTAGCCAAGTAAAACTCTTGAGCCATTGGGTCCCCCTGTATGTCATCCAGTGCATATGTAAATAGAACAATGTAATACCCATCAAATGAATATTGGTGAAGACACCAGTTGTTCCTTGGACTCTTAGGGTTTGTTTGGTTCACCAAAAATTTATCGATTTGGGATGGAAAAGCAAGAAAATGAACAAAAAGTGCATCTTGTTGTATAATAGGATTCCTAGTATGTTATTTGTTTTAAAAAATTATAAGAATGGTTTCTACAAAATGTAAAAAGCACCCCAATCCCAACATTTGTCAAATCCTTTATCTTTGAGAGGAATTGCGGTGAAAAGCTCACAACACCCTGCCATGTCACCACCCACCCAAAGATAGAGTATGGTTACCCCTTTTCAACAGTAGCAATCTTGACATTATGCGGGTGGTAAGCTCAACAAAGGTAATCATAAAATAGGTTTTCTCTTTTTTTTTAGGGTCTGAACCAAATAAGAGATTACATATTCTAATATTTATTTTCCTATTATCATATTGAACCATTAGCAATTCCAAGATATGTATGGAAAGTAATGAATTTGATTTTTTTAGAGGGATTTCATGTCCTATAATTTTTAGGAAATGAGCCAAACAGACTCTTAGTCCAAGGCCCCAACACCCAACCGTTGAGCTACCCGCGGGGGTCATACAACTATAGGCATAACAGCTAAGCTTGCAGCCAATAGGAACAACAATACAAGTGTCCCACTCTTTTGGGCAAAGGTACAGTACTCATCTTGATACGGTCAATAGTAGAGTCAAGTCAAGACTTTGGTGAAGACGAGGTCACATACCAAGAAGTAATCCAATACTCTGCTTCACGACGCATAATATTAGTCAAGTTAATTTATTATAAGTGGAAACGTGCATCTGGCTACTTAAATAGCAATATATCCTTGACTCTTGATGCAATTGTATGACTCGGAACCATTCAATGGTTGGACGTGGGTCCTACAAATTGATGGTGAGGTGAGATCGAAATATTCTAAAATCTAGATGACCTAGCCGCATTTGGAAGATTCAACACATCTGAAGGAATCAAGAATCAAGCACCTTGAGTTTTTGTTTTTTTGTTTTTTTATTTAAATAATTATCATGAACCTTGAGTTGGTAAACTAACTAAGGAGTTATTTGGTAATTAGTTGGGGCCTTACAGATTGTTATTGATAACTGAGGCAGATGGGACTCTGAGTCATGATTCCACCTTTTTGAGTTGCAAATGGAGTTTAAAATCCAAGAAAACTCGATATACCAAATGAAAGGCCTACGCCTACAATTGCAAGTGTAAGTTATAAAATTTTAAATTTGATACAAATATTTGTAAAAATAATTGGTTGTAAAAGAAGTTGGAGCACTAGCAATCACATGCGACTGGCGATTATATTACAGCTACAACCGCACCAATCAAACAACTTCTAAATCAGAAGTCACAAATATTGCAAGATGTGTCGACATTCAAAAAATCATTCAATATAACCTTTTGATATTAAATGGTAGGAAATTTCATAATTATGAGAAGAGAAAATTAGAGATTGCCAAATGAAAATAAAAAAGACGTTCTTTTTTTCGGAGGGACGCTGGTGTTCGTGTTTAATTGTTTCTTATAGGTAGCCCATTGGGGCCCACACCCGTCAATAAGTGGTGCTCCAAATGGGCCTCGGATTAAGGCCTAGATATGCTTTTTGGACGTGTATTAAAGTAGGACTTGTTCGAGTCGCAGCAGGGAGAAAAAGAGAGACAGAGAGAGAGACAAAACAGTATGACTTGTTGTAGGACATTATACATTTTTACTTGTGTCACTGAGTCAAATCTCAATGTCTCAAACACGATTTGATAGTTAAAAGTATCACGCGCATCTCTAAATATCTTTGTTGAGCATGAGGAGAACACAAAGAATTATTTTGCCCACCCTTGATGACGCAGCGCGGAAGTTGAAATCTCGGAATCCACCGAGTGTTGATCTCCGAATCCACGAAGAGCTTCGAATCCACGAAGAAAATATATTAAACGAAAATTTTATTGATGAAAAAAGATATGCCTCTAGGGCTTACAAGACTCTGTTTAAATAGAAAACAAATAAGAATCCTACAATGACTCGAACTCCTACTAAAAATAGAAATAAGAACTCTAATTGACCCGAACTTTGTCAAAATAGAAATAAGAAAACTATCCTCAAAAGACTCCTATGATTAGGGAAGTAAATCGGTCAAATTTGGAATCAAACGGATTTGCTTCCTAATCCAAACAGACTCCTAAAACATTACTAAAAATAGTAAAAATCGTAGCGATATCTCTCAATCCGAAAGGAATTTGGCGAAACGAACGGCGAGCAAACCGAACCTCGGTGGGTTTGGTACCGAGGTTCGGTTGGCTCCGTCTCGAAAAAATACGCGATTTTAAAAAAAAATCGTCCAAATCCGACTTACGGATTGAAAGTTACGACTCGTTCTTCGTTGCAACCTATTTTTCTCGACCGGGCCCGCGTTTGGGTTTGTTACGATCCCGTTTCTCCATGAAATTATCCGCAATGTGTTCTACATCACTTGATTAGACTCCATCATAGCCAAAGTAAAGAGATTATCTCCTTAATCCTAGGGGAACTTCTTACTACTTATGCTACAAGCTTCATTCAAATCAACGAAAGGACAAGATTATTTACGCTTGGATCTTTATCTAAACTGCATAAAGACCATAGATCATGAGTAAGAAACGCAAATGCTTAGCCAAAAATAAAATTATGATTCTTCAAAGTATACGCTTATTGTACTTGTGTGAACCAAACTTGACCCTTTCTTTAGAAGAGAGAGTGTACCGTACGTGCAAAAAAGCAAAAGTTGGCTATATATCAAGTTGAAAATTACTTTTAGAATTCTTAACCATCAAATTTGCTTTGGCTAATGGATTCTTAGTCGGATAGAACGTCGACGTAATTCGTGCTAATGAGATTACTAATTAAAATGGCATAAAAGAATTTTGTAAAACAAGTTACAATACTCTGTCTTTATTGAGGCTTTTTTCTACTAATGATCAAGACAAGTGTAGATTGTGATGGATAAGAGGTGGAGGAGAAGGAACATGGTAAGGGCAAGCAGAGGAGATGACCTTTTTTCTCTCCCAGACACTTATGTAACCAAGAGCTGTAAAAATACAAGGTTTGTCAAGTGAATTATAGTAAATGCTTACTAATCACAGATATAGATATCATATAAATTTAGATATAATTTCATTAAGATTTTTTTTTGGTCCATATCCATTAAATTAAATATGGAGAGATCGGTTAAGTGAACATGTATATGGATACAAAGAAAATATGATAGGGTATCTAATAGTATAAACCATAAATACCATGTGATACAATGATTTTGTTTAACTTAAAAAAATCAAGTTGGAGTCCATCCATATATTGCATATTGTAGGGTCGAAAAAATGTTTATTGATTGAATGAATGTGTTACAATCAAATTCTCTCGATCACAGAGGAAGAGAAGATTGATTTGACTTCTCTTTTGTATGGGTTCTTGGTGGCGAGAGGATGCTTCACTCGATGCTCAAGTCGAGATTGCTTCCCGTTGACGATCAGATCAAAGCTGCGAATGATCTAGAGGTTGCTGATGAGGTTCCTGATCTCTCTCCTGCGCAAGTGTTTAATTTCCCAAAAGGTCTTCTCTGACTTTTTTTTTTCTTCCCTCCTTTCTTCCTCACTGAAGCCACTATTTATAGGGTTTAAAGGGTGTAACTGACCCCTATTTATCACTCCTAAATGAGGGTTAATGGCCCTCCGATCGTGCCAAAAATGTTTTGGAACTGTTAAGATCGTGTTTTTAACTACCAAACGCCGAGGTCCCGCTCGAAAATAGGCTCGTGGTTTGCTACAAGAAAAACGCCACCGCTAGCGAACGAGGGGCCGCTACGCGTTTTGAGCCGGGCAGCATCGCGTGAGGTCTAGCAGCGAACGCCGGGCCGCTAAAGACGGAACCGCTACAAGAACGCGGAGCCGCTGCGCAGAACGCGGTGGCGAACCTCGTCAAACTTTGATGCTGCGGGCGAGCCTCGTCAAACTTTGATGTTGTGGGCGAGCCTCGTCAAACTTTGATGTTGTGGGCGAGCCTCGTCAAACTTTGATGTTGTGGGCGAGCCTCGTCAAACTTTGATGTTGTGGGCGAGCCTCGTCAAACTTTGATGTTGTGGGCGAGCCTCGTCAAACTTTGATGTTGTGGGCGAGCCTCGTCAAACTTTGATGTTGTGGGCGAGCCTCGTCAAACTTTGATGTTGTGGGCGAGCCTCGTCAAACTTTGATGTTGTGGGCGAGCCTCGTCAAACTTTGATGTTGTGGGCGAGCCTCGTCAAACTTTGATGTTGTGGGCGAGCCTCGTCAAACTTTGATGTTGTGGGCGAGCCTCGTCAAACTTTGATGTTGTGGGCGAGCCTCGTCAAACTTTGATGTTGTGGGCGAGCCTCGTCAAACTTTGATGTTGTGGGCGAGCCTCGTCAAACTTTGATGTTGTGGGCGAGCCTCGTCAAACTTTGATGTTGTGGGCGAGCCTCGTCAAACTTTGATGTTGTGGGCGAGCCTCGTCAAACTTTGATGTTGTGGGCGAGCCTCGTCAAACCACTATTGTGGGCTTAACCTTGTCGACGTAATTCGTGCTAATGAGATTACTAATTAAAATGGCATAAAAGAATTTTGTAAAACAAGATACAATACTCTGTCTTTATTGAGGCTTTTTCTACTAATGATCAAGAAAAGTGTAGATTGTGATGGATAAGAGGTGGATGAGAAGGGAGGAGGAGAAGGAACATGGTAAAGGCAAGCAGAGGAGATGACCTTTTTCTCTCCCAGACACTTATGTAACCAAGAGCTGTAAAAATACAAGGTTTGTCAAGTGAATTATAGTAAATGCTTACTAATCACAGATATAGATATCATATAAATTTAGATATAAGTTCATTAAGATTTTTTTTTGGTCCATATCCATTAAATTAAATATGGAGAGATCGGTTAAGTGAACATGTATATGGATACAAAGAAAATATGATAGGGTATCTAATAGTATAAACCATAAATACCATGTGATACAATGATTTTGTTTAACTTAAAAAATCAAGTTGGAGTCCATCCATATATTGCATATTGTAGGGTCGAAAAATGTTTATTGATTGAATGAATGTGTTACAATCAAATTCTCTCGATCCTGAGGAGGAAGAAGATTGATTTGACTTCTCTTTGTATGGGTTCTTGGTGGCGAGAGGATGCTTCACTCGATGCTCAAGTCGAGATTGCTTCCGTTGACGATCGGATCAAAGGCTGCGAATGATCTAGAGGTTCTTGATGAGGTTCTGATCTCTCTCTGCGCAAGTGTTTAATTTCCCAAAAGGTCTTCTCGACTTTTTTTCTTCCCTCCTTTCTTGGCTGAGCTTCGGCTATTTATAGGGTTTAAAGGGTGTAGCCGACCCTATTTATCACTCCTAAATGAGGGTTAATGGCCCTCCGTCGTGCCAAAATGTTTTGGCTGTTAAGATCGTGTTTTTAACCCGATCAAGCGAGGTCCGCGTTAGAAAATAGGCTTCGTGTTTGCTACGGTAAAAGCCCGGCCTTCTGATGAGCGAGAACGCTCACGATGCGGAGCATTGCGTGTCGTGAAACGCTTCTGATGCTTGGCTACTTCTGATGCGATGGAGCGCCTCTGATGCCGGGCTGCTGCGATAGCGGTGGCGAACCTCGTCAAACTTTGATGCTGCTGGCGAGCCTCGTCAAACTTTGATGTTGTGGGCGAGCCTCGTCAAACTTTGATGTTGTGGGCGAGCCTCGTCAAACCACTATTGTGGGCGAACCTTGTCGGGCCATCGCCTGCCAAACTTTGATGTTGTAGGCGAGCCTCGTCAAACTTTGATGTTGTGGGCGAGCCTCGTCAAACCACTATTGTGGGCGAACCTCGTCAAACCTCTGTTGTGGGCGAACCTCGTCGGGCGTTGATGTTGTGGGCGAGCCTCGTCAAACTTTGATGTTGTGGGCGAACCTCGTTAGGCGTTGATGTTGTGGGCGAGCCTCGTCAAACGTTGATGTTGTGGGCGAACCTCATCATATGACTGTTGAGCTTCGTTTCACGTGCGAACCTCGTGTTGAGATCGAACTCCGCTCCACGTGCGAACCTCGTATTGAGGTCGAGTCTCGCCTCTTGAGCAAGTCGCTTTGAAGCTTGCAGGTCTAGCCTCGGTTTAATGTCGAGATTGACTGCTGTAGGTGAACCTCGGTTGAGTGGAGAGCTTCCTTTGCTTGGCGAACCTCGTGCGAATGAAGAGCTTATTGCTTGGCGAACCTCGTCACGAATGAAGGGCTTCGCTACTTGGCGAACCTCGGTTGAGTGAAGAGCTTTGCTTGGCGAACCTCGTGCGAATGAAGGGCTTCGCTACTTGGCGAACCTCGTGCGAATGGAGAGTTTAAGCTACTTGGCGAACCTCGGTTGAATGTCGAGCCTGTTGCCGGGCGAACCTCCTCTTTTAGCGGGAGCCTCGCGGCTTTGCGACCTTCCTCATATGCTACTGAAGAGCGGTCGTAACTTTCAAACCGTATATCGAATTGGGCCGAATTATATATGAAAATCGACTATCTCGGCGAGGCGGAGCCAACCAAACCTACCGAAGGGTTCAGTTTGCTCGGTCATTTTGCTCAATTCCTTCGGTTTGAGAGATACGGCACTTTTGTCTATTTTGTAAAGTCAAGTATTCAGGTGAACTTAACCTTTAGGCGGACCTGACTTCACTCAGATGGACCCTTAAGCTCTTTTGCTCATTCCGAGTTGCTATGCAGGGATTAAGGCAATTTTTATTGCCTACAAAACCCCCTCCAAAGTTTTCAGACCCGAATGTGGTTGAATGGAGTCTGGAACACTTTGGATATGAAGACTTGTAAAATGGTCGCCGTGCTGAGGCGGGCGAGGAACCTTCTAACGAACTCGGTAAAGTTGAATTCTTCACTCGCAGCTAATGATCGCCCTCTAGGATTTTTAGCAAACCCCCAGCTATCAACGGACTTGGTATGTCTTTACCAACTGCCGTTTGAGTTGGACTAGCCATACTTTTCCCCTCAGTATGGTGAGTTTTCGAGGAGTTTCTTTTAGGCTTAGTGCTAAAATCTCCCCTCTATCCTTAGCCGTTCAAGGCGTTGGATTAAAAGATAGGGGCAAATCGCCTGGTAGGCCATTTTTAGGAATAAAATCACGTGGGGATGATAGAATCGTTCAGTGACATAAAAGTATAACGATCGTGATCAAAAAGCAATCAAGTTGTTCAGTGACGTGAGAGTATAACAACAGTGATTGCGAACAAAATCATTTAGAGGAATGACCATGTTGGAGTAGTCAAGTCGTTCAGTGACATGGGAGTATAACGACTATGGTTGAAATAGAGGCACGTCGCATGGTAGGCTACTATTCGGTAAGGGGGTTGATAGGGGCACATCACATGGTAGGCCCCTGTCTAAAACAAAGTCATTAGGGTACATGAAAATATGGAAATGATCAGATCGTTCAGTGACATAAAAGTATGACGACATTTGATCGGACAACGTCATTTGCGGGAATGACGGTGCGGACTATCAGAAGTGATTGTTAACATGATAGTTATGTGGACCCACCACCCTATTGACGAGGATTGGAAGGGGAGTTTGTCAAAGGTGATTGTTAACCCGACAAGAATTTGTTGCGATTGGGGCAACTTTGAGGACTTACCATCCCATTGAATAGGCTTAGTAAGTTGATTTGCCAGAGGTGTAATGTTAACCTGACAGTGGGAGTGGTCCCGTCATCCTATTAGAGAGGATCGTGAGGTAACTGGGGAACTATCGAGGTGATTATTAACATGATAGTTATGTGGACCCACCACCCTATTGACGAGGATTGGAAGGAGTTTGTCAAAGGTGATTGTTAACCCGACAAGAATTTGTTGCGATTGGGGCAACTTTGAGGACTTACCATCCCATTGAATAGGCTTAGTAAGTTGATTTGCCAGAGGTGTAATGTTAACCTGACAGTGGGAGTGGTCCCGTCATCCTATTAGAGAGGATCGTGAGGTAACTGGGGAACTATCGAGGTGATTATTAACATGATAGTTATGTGGACCCACCACCCTATTGACGAGGATTGGAAGGAGTTTGTCAAAGGTGATTGTTAACCCGACAAGAATTTGTTGCGATTGGGGCAACTTTGAGGACTTACCATCCCATTGAATAGGCTTAGTAAGTTGATTTGCGAGGTGTAATGTTAACGGCGGTGGGAGTGGTCCCGTCATCCTATTAGAGAGGATCGTGAGGTAACTGGGGAACTATCGAGGTGATTATTAACATGATAGTTATGTGGACCCACCACCCTATTGACGAGGATTGGAAGGAGTTTGTCAAAGGTGATTGTTAACCCGACAAGAATTTGTTGCGATTGGGGCAACTTTGAGGACTTACCATCCCATTGAATAGGCTTAGTAAGTTGATTTGCGAGGTGTAATGTTAACGGCGGTGGGAGTGGTCCCGTCATCCTATTAGAGAGGATCGTGAGGTAACTGGGGAACTATCGAGGTGATTATTAACATGATAGTTATGTGGACCCACCACCCTATTGACGAGGATTGGAAGGAGTTTGTCAAAGGTGATTGTTAACCCGACAAGAATTTGTTGCGATTGGGGCAACTTTGAGGACTTACCATCCCATTGAATAGGCTTAGTAAGTTGATTTGCCAGAGGTGTAATGTTAACATGACAGGGTTGTCGTGATCAGGCGACTTTGAGGACCTACCATCCGATTGAAGAGGATTGGTAAGTTGATTTTGCCGGAGGTGTAATGTTAACGGCGGTGGGAGTGGTCCCGTCATCCTATTAGAGAGGATCGACTGAGGTAACCTGTGGGGAACTATCAGAGGTGATTATTAACATGATAGTTTTGGGGACCCGCCATCCTGTTGAGGAGGATTGGCGAAGGAATTTGGAGGAAATTAGTTATCGGATGTATTTGTTAACATGACAGTTATGTGGACCCACCACCCTATTGACGAGGATTGGAAGGGGAGTTTGTCAAAGGTGATTGTTAACCCGACAAGAATTTGTTGCGATTGGGGCAACTTTGAGGACTTACCATCCCATTGAATAGGCTTAGTAAGTTGATTTGCCAGAGGTGTAATGTTAACATGACAGGATTGTCGTGATCAGAGCGACTTTGAGGACCTACCATCCGATTGAAGAGGATTGGTAAGTTGATTTTGCCAGAGGTGTAATGTTAACCTGACAGTGGGAGTGGTCCCGTCATCCTATTAGAGAGGATCGACGGAGGTAACCTGGGGGGAACTATCAGAGGTGATTGTTAACATGATAGTTTTGGGGACCCGCCATCCTATTGACGAGGATTGGAAGGAGTTTGTCAAAGGTGATTGTTAACATGATAACTTAGTGGGAGTTTGAAAGAAGACTACGGGTAGTACTTCTTTTAAGAATTTGCCGACAGACGCTGGTCCTCCGGCGATTGATGCATATAAGCATCAACGATTATCTTTGGCCGTTTGTAGCCAAGTCTTCGCAGTCGGTCCCATAGCTTGGTTCCGCGCATGAAGCTCCCGCGCGACGCCATCTTACTTGAAAAGAGTTTTGATGAGGAAGCGGTCGCCACCACCAAGGTATCTTGGTCGTCATCGCCTCAAAATTCAAATATCTCTTCAACCTCCATGCGCTTGAGCACGCTCGACTTGTTCTCCTTGGCGGGTTAAGTCTTTCCACAGCTACAAACAGCCATATTAGATGTAATGTTGATGGAGAGATTATTAGGCACATCTTGATGAGAGTGGCCTCGAAATCGACACGCACGCAAAATCGGTTCCTAATCTCTTGACAAAGTTGCTTACGATTCTTTCTTCCTCCGCTTTACAACTAGCGGTGGTTGCCATATATTCCTCGTCAGTCATCGCAATCCGCCATAAAAGCTTTTCCAAATCTCCAAGAGTGAATGGAACCAGGCTCCAACCTCCTGAACCACTCGAAAGCAACTCCCTTAAGAGTGCTAATGAATAATCGGTCACGATAGGATCATTACATTATATGCCGGTTTGTGCTCGGAAATAATAAATATGTTGTGATGGAGAGCTTTTTCCATCAAAGCGCACTAGATTGGCGGCTTGAATTTGAGGATATGGGACATCATCCCTCTGTAGGATATGGCCTAGCCACCCCAGCTCTTTAGATGCGCCCTTGGAGCTTAAGGGCATCCACCGCTTTGGAAATCCCGTAACGTATGATCTTGCTTTCTGACGCAGATTCGATTCCGCCGATGACACCGAGGACATCATGATCCCCTCATAGCCTTCGCTTTGATCTGAATCCCCGTCTTCTTCTTGCCGACGAAGTTTCTCCATCATCGTTTCTAAGCGTCGATAGACTCTTGTTGTGCAAAATAAGAGCTTGTTGCTCTTCGATCTTCTTTGCCATTGCCTTTGTCGCCTGAGGACACCCCCGACACCAAATGATTTGGTTGAGAGATGGCAATGCCGGAAGTTCTCAAATTCTTGAGGTACCCGACCAATTGGCTATAGTCAAACGAGATTGCCGCCCGCATCGAAGACGGTGCTTCGATAGCGCTTTGACTATTGATTAATGCGCCGTAACCTCATACTCGTGGTCGTGACGATTCGTAATCGCCGTTGGTCTTGCTTCCGCCCCAACCATGTTGATAGTCACTCCATGGGAATGACCATCGCGACCGCCGCTTTTATGGTGAAACCGCGCCTAGTTGACGGTCGATAATCGCCAAAACCGAAAGCGATGTGTCGATGAACATTAGCGCCAGACGCGGAGATGAGCTCACAACAAAGAATGGGATTGCATTTGACCGGCATCACGCCATGAAGTGAGATAATCACGAGATCGGCGGGTGTACCCCAGCTGATCTCAAAAACGAGCCTCATATGAGAGAGGCTCTCTCGAGTCGAAGCCATAACTGGCGAGGTTGCCGCCTTTGGTTCCGCGGCGAGGTTCATCGGGCGACGAGGTTCACGCCCGCCGAGGTTCGCCCCGCTTAGAGGAGACCTCATGTTGGCGGGTTCGCTGCTTGGACGAGGCTCATACCTTTTGAGGGACCTCAAGTTGTGGCGAGGTTAAGCCACTTGGGCGAGGCTCATCCCTTTTGAGGGACCTCAAGTTGTGGCGAGGTTAAGCCACTTGGGCGAGGTTCGTCATGTTTCAAGCGGACCGTGTCGTTGTCGAGGTTAAGCCACTTGGGCGAGGCTCATCCCTTTGGAGGGACCTCACATTGTGGCGAGGTTAGCCATGTGGGCGAGTTAGCGGTAGGGGCGCGTTCGTCTTGTTTTGAATGAACCCTTAGATGAAGGCGAGGTTCACGACTTGGGGTGCAATGGCGAGGTTCGTGGCGTTCCTCCTCGATTCGACCCTCGATTCGTTTGGCCATCTTTGGGCGATAGTGAAGCCCGTCCAACGAGACCAAAGTTCAAGCCCTACGGCGAGCTTGGTTACATGCGTTGGCCATTTGTTTGGCGCGTGAAATTGGACCCTTGGCATATCTGCCTTTCCACAGGCGGTGAGGTTAGCCATGAAGCCAAAGTTTGGCTAATGGCCTCCGAGGTTGGGTTGGGCTGCTTAACCACCCACTTCTTAGCACAGTTGCTTTTGCTTTTGGAGCAATAGAGCATGTGGATTTCGAAGTTAGAGAAACGAGGGAAGATTCAACTGAGCACGGGCTAAAGTCTCATGGCGACATTCAGACACTTGCGTGTCTTCAGGGCTAGATGCCCGGAGGAGAGAACTCCTCATACTTACTCGATCAAACTCAAGGACCAAGGTTTGAACCTCGGTTCCAAGCTGCAACCTTAATGCGTGCATACCACGGTTCGCTTCGGAATGAATGGTTGCTCCCCTTTTTAATTAGCCATCTTACGTAGGGTCGAAAAAATGTTTATTGATTGAATGAATGTGTTACAATCAAATTCTCTCGATTACAGAGGAAGAGAAGATTGATTTGACTTTTCTTTTGTATGGGTTCTTGGTGGCGAGAGGATGCTTCACTCGATGCTCAAGTCGAGATTGCTTCCCGTTGACGATCGATCAAAGTCGCGAATGATCTAGAGGTTGCTGATGAGGTTCCTGATCTCTCTCCTGCGCAAGTGTTTAATTTCCCAAAAGGTCTTCTCTGACTTTTTTTTTTCTTCCCTCCTTTCTTCCGCTGAGCTTTCAGCTATTTATAGGGGTTTAAAGGGTGTAACTGACCCCTAATTATCACTCTAAATGAGGGTTAATGGCCCTCCGTCGTGCCAAAATGTTTTGGGCTGTTAAGATCGTGTTTTTAACCCGATCAAGCGAGGTCAGCGTTCGAAAATAGGCTCGTGTTTGCTACGGTAATGAGCGCCCGGCCTCTGATGAGCGAGAAATTTCGATGTGGGCAGCTGCGATGTCGTGAAACGCTTCTGATAGCGTGGTACTTCTACGATGCGTGGACTTACTACGATGCTTGGCGGCTGGCTTGAAATGCGCTTGGGTGGCGAACCTCGTCAAACTTTGATGTTGTGGGCGAGCCTCGTCAAACCATTGTTGTGGGCGAGCCTCGTCGGGCGTTGATGTTGTGGGCGAGCCTCGTCAAACCATTGTTGGGAGGCGAACCTCATCATATGGCTGTTGAGCTTCGTTTCCGCGTCGCGAACCTTGTGTTGAGATCGAACTCCGGCTCCGCGTCGCGAACCTCGTATTGAGGTCGAGTCTGCCTCTTGAGCAAGTCTCGCTTTGAAGCTTGCCTTGGTCTAGCCTCGGTTTAATGTCGAGAGATTCGGCTAGCGTTAGGTGAACCTCGGTTGAGTGGAAACTTCAACGCTTGGCGAACCTCGTCGAATGGAGAGTTTCGCTACTTGGCGAACCTCGTCGAATGGAGAGTTTCGCTACTTGGCGAACCTCGGTTGAGTGAAGAGCTTGGCGAACCTCGATGCGAATGAAGGGCCGCTACTTGGCGAACCTCGATGCGAATGGAGAGTTTCGCTACTTGGCGAACCTCGGTTGAATGTCGAGCCTCATTGCCGGGGCGAACCTCCTCTTTTAGCGGGGAGCCTCGCGAGCTTCGACCTTCCTCATATGCTACTGAAGAGCAGATTCGTAACTTTCAAACCGTATGTCGAATTGGACGAATTATATATGAAAATCGACTATCTCGACGAGACGGAGCCAACCAAACCTACCCAAAGGGTTCAGTTTTCTCGGTCATTTTGCTCAATTCTCGCTTTGAAGCTTGCCTTGGTCTAGCCTCGGTTTAATGTCGAGATTCGCCGGCCGTAGGTGAACCTCGGTTGAGTGGAGAGCTTCACCGCTGGCTTAACCTCGCTCGAATGAAGAGCTCACGCTGGCTTAACCTCGCTCAATGAAGGGCTTCGCTACTTGGCGAACCTCGGTTGAGTGGAGAGCTTCACCGCTGGCTTAACCTCGCTCAATGAAGGGCTTCGCTACTTGGCGAACCTCGTCGAATGGAGAGTTTCGCTACTTGGCGAACCTCGGTTGAATGTCGAGCCTGTTGCCGAGGCGAACCTCCTCTTTAACGGGAGCTCGCAGCCTTTGCGACCTTCCTCATATGCTTTCTGAAAGAGCGGTCGTAACTTTCAAACCGTATGTCGGAATTGGACGAATTATATATGAAAATCGACTATCTCGACGAGACGGAGCCAACCAAACCTACCCAAAGGGTTCAGTTTTCTCGGTCATTTTGCTCAATTCCTTCGGTTTGAGAGATACCAAAGACTTTGTCTATTTTGTAAAGTCAAGTATTGGTGAACTTAACCTTTAGGCGGACGACTTCACTCGAGATGGACCCTTAAGCTCTTTTGCTCATTCCGAGTTGCTGTGCAGGGATTAAGGCAATTTTTATTGCCTACACATATACCTAACAAACTAAGGTTAGACCAATGAATCTACAAATGTGTGTTGGATATGAGATGCAAGCCTTTTTTTTTTTTTTGATAAAGTCAAAGGAAAGACAATTAAGTAACTTTGCAAACATTTCTATCTAGCATAAGGGCTTGCCGCAGGAATGAAGGAGGATCTTCAATTCACACCATATACCCGTCATCGTTCGAGCAATCTTGAGCGTTGCGTGCCAGACAATGAGCCACAACGTTGTCTTGACGCCTTACCACCTTAAACTTCCATGTTCAAAGTTGCTTACATTGCCTATAAATATCCTCTACAAGATGACCATAAGGAGAAAAGAGGTTCTTTCCTTGTTAGATGTCGACGATAACACCCTCAGCATCTCCTTCAAAAATCACCATTCCAAACCCAGAATCCACAGCAAAATGAACCGCCTCCCATGCTGCTTTATACTCCGCGTGTTCAGCTTCACCTGGAGAGTGAATTAACTTGGATAGAGCTGCATAAAACTCACCTCGATGATCGCGAACCACTATCCCCACTCCAATTGCTCCTCGATCTGCGAATACAGCCCCATCAAAGTTTATTTTCATTATGCCAGAAGGAGGGGGCCTCCATTCCATAGGAATTAGTGATCTGTGAACCATACTGGAAACCTCCTGTGCATTATTAAAGTCATGAATGTAATCCCGTGCGATCCGTACTAGCTCTTCCCCACCCATGGCCTTACCCCGGTGCTTAACTTCATTTTGGTTTTTCCATAAAAGCCAGCACACCACTACACCTAATTGAAAAATCTTGTCTTCCAATTTTGCAACTTGATCACGCCACCACATAGCCACTGTCATTCCTTCCCTCATCGAGGCTGTGAAATTAATATATGAAATACTCCACACTAGCCGAGCAAATGGGCAACCCCAAAAAACATGGCTAGTCGACTCCTCCTCGCTCCCACACACCCAGCACCCTTCTTTTACTACCATATGTCGAAGACGTAAGACATCTTGAACTGGTAATGTGTCATGACACACTCTCCAAGCAAAATATTTTATCTAGCCTTGAGGGTTAATAGAATTGCCTACCGTTTTTCTCATAATCACAAAAATGTAGCGGGATAAAAAAACAAATTATAGCAAGAAATGTCAATAAGCAATAATATTAGCACAAATTTAACTAACAAGAGACACACGATATTTTATAGTGGTTCGGATAAATAATCCTACATCCACACTTCCTTCTCGCGAAGGGGCTTTCAATATAATAAAGTTTACCTGAATCACAAACACAATTTAGTAGGCTTACAAGGCGGCACCCTAGTTTCTACCCAAAACCAGTCGTCTAACCTAACTCTCACAATGAGTAACTCCTAACCCTAGCTAGTCCAAACCCTCAATTAAACTGGCTCGAATGCACTGTAAAAAATTTTCAATGAAAAGAAAAATAATTAACAATTTAAGCACGATACAAAAATGATTTATAGCCCTTTCGATTAACAAACCATCCTTTAAAAGATCTAAGCGAAGCTTGATGAAGAATGGGGATGAAGATGAACTCCAAGGGCAGCTCTCCTTGCTGTGAACTAATCGAATGATGTTGTGCTTTCGGTGAGTGAGCGTTTGACGAGACTTCGGGGGATCGAAAAGCTCTCCTTGATCACCAAACTCAAACCCTAGATCTCCTCTCTCTTTCTCTCTCTCTCTTTCTCTCTCTCTTTTTCTCTTCTAATTAGGCCAGGAAAGAATACCTCAAAACATGAAAGAGGATAGAGGTTTAATGTGCAATGAATGGCTGAGATTAAAACCTGAAATTTCGAATCAACCGTCTTTACCATCAATGGTGACTCTCAACCATCGATGATGTCGAGCGACCATCGATGGTCAAGTGATGCCATCGATGATCTGGATGTCTCTGGACATTTGCACCATCGATGCCATAAGGAACCATCGACGGTCTCCTTGCCACCATTGATGGTCGATGTGCATCATCGATGGTTAAAGTCCTGAAATCAGCTTTTGAGCTGATTTTCGCTTCGTTTCGTCTCGTTTTGCCTCGTTCATGTTCTATACCTGTATATACATGTACTAGAACATCTCAAACATAGATTAGACTCAAATGAATATTTGTCAAACAAGAGATATTGTACGAACAACGTCCTAACAATTTGATCTCAGATCTATTAATTTAAAGCCCAAACAATTTCAATCATCCGATCCATACATATATTTGGATATTTGAATATGTATTTGGACATTTTACTTATACTCTACCCTGCCAACAAATTTAAAAAGTATATATGTGCATCAGTATCTGCACCTTGACGATATAGATATTTAGTATTAATTATGTTCTCGATATCCATCGCTTTTTGCATCCTAATTTAGAATCATCATTCTCCGTATCGTTCATCGATAAGTTATACCGAATGTTTTGGACATACCTAATATGAGTATCACAACAAGTCCTAATCAAATTACCTATGACAGAAAAAAGATTGGCATGGATCAATTTCAGTGTGGTTCCTTCACTAATGTATATGCATCCATATGTTTACTAATAATTCTTTATCAAGTAGAGAAAGAGCTTACACCTTATCTTAAATTTTTGGTTCCGTGATGTAGAACATGCACAAAAACATGCACAAACAGATTAGTTCGAGTCGTAATTACTAGGCATTGTAGTCGACTAATCTGATGCATTAGTCGACTAATATGAGTTGTAGTCGACTAATCGGTATTGTAGTCGACTAATATGAGTTGTAGTCGACTAATATGAGTTGTAGTCGACTAATCGGTATTGTAGTCGACTAATCGGTATTGTAGTCGACTAATATGAGTTGTAGTCGACTAATCGGTATTGTAGTCGACTAATCTGATGCATTAGTCGACTAATATGAGTTGTAGTCGACTAATCAAGCAGCATTCAAAACGGTCTAATTAGGAATTGATTTTAAACCCAATTCATTTAGAGGTTATTAATAACCCCTAACCCGATTGTTAGGTAAGTTTCAAGCACGTTTTGGGCGACCTTTGAGAGAGTTTGGTGCATCTTTGGAGAGGAGATCTTTTGAGAGATTGAGAGGTTTGTTTTAGGGTTTCTTTGTGAGAACTTGTAATCCTAACTTGTATTCTCTTTCTATTAGTGAAAATCCCCTCCTTACCCGTGGGCGTAGGCAAATTGCCGAACCACGTAAATCTCGATGTCTTTACTCTTTTATTGTGTTTTTGCTATCGTTTGTGGTGGTTTCTCTCGGCGGTTCGCGGTCCGCTGCCCCAACAATATTGTAGAACATGCACAAAACATGCACAAACAGATTTTCGTGTTCGAGTCGATTACTAGGCATTGTAGTCGACTAATCTGATGCATTAGTCGACTAATATGAGTTGTAGTCGACTAATCGGTATTGTAGTCGACTAATATGAGTTGTAGTCGACTAATCGGTATTGTAGTCGACTAATCGGTATTGTAGTCGACTAATATGAGTTGTAGTCGACTAATCGGTATTGTAGTCGACTAATCTGATGCATTAGTCGACTAATATGAGTTGTACATTAACCCGATTCAAAACGGTCTAATTAGGAATTGGTTTTAAACCCAATTCATTTAGAGGTTATTAATAACCCCTAACCCGATTGTTAGGGTAAGTTTCAAGCACGCTTTGGAGCCTTTGAGAGAGTTTGGTGCATCTTTGGAGAGGAGATCTTTTGAGAGATTGAGAGGTTTGTTTTAGGGTTTCTTTGTGAGAACTTGTAATCCTAACTTGTATTCTCTCTTTCTATTAGTGAAAATCCCCTCCTTACCCGTGGGCGTAGGCAAATTCCAACCATGAAATCTCGTGGTCTTTACTCTTTTATTGTGTTTTTGCTATCGCTTGTGGTGGTTTCTCTCGACGGTCCGCATGGTCCGGCCCCAACAATTGGTATCGAGCTATTGTTCAGATTGGAAGTGGTGTAATTTCTAATTTGAGGGGTATTCGGTGATTCCCGAGAGAAGCGGATTCACGAAGACAAACAGAGGATGCCAACCAAGAATCACCAAAGTGGGAAAATTCGAGATTGAAAAGTTCAATGGGAAGAATGATTTTCTTATTGGAGGATGCAGATGAAAAACTTTCTAATTTCGCAAAAATTGCACAAGACTTTGGATGGAAAGGAGAAGAAGAACAAGGATATGTCCGATGAGGATTGGGAGGAGTTGATCTCGAAGCACTCCGCGCCGATTATCCTATGCCTCGAGAGGGATGTAGCTTTCTTGGTAGATGGAGAGGAAACGGCAAGCATGTGGAAGAAGTTAGAGGGTACCTTCATGACTAAGAGTCTAACTAACCGATCTACTTAAAATCCAAATTGTATACTTGCAAGATGGAGGAGGGCTCATCAATCAGGGAACACATCAACAAGTTTGATAGGATCATATCGATTTGAAAGACATAGATGTTAAAGTAGGAGACGAGGATCAGCGCCACTACTGCCTCTCGCCAAGTCTTATGAGAACCCGTGCAAACACCGAGGCTTGTGGGAGAAAATCGAAGATGGATGAGACTAGAAGCGGCACTTCTAGCGACGATCTTCTAAGATCGCAACTAGTGACATGGCCACGGGCGTAATAGGGAACAAGCGCAGGACTGCTTGCAAGAGGAAGGAGCAATGAGCGAGGAAAAGGCAAGGGAGGAAAGTCTAGATCTAAATCAAGACCTCTTGCGGGGAAAAGGATGTTTCAAGTCGCGGTGAAATTGGGCATTTCAAAGTCGACCATCCAAATAAGAGAGTAGGTGGAAAGAAGAACAACAACAAGACCGAGGAGAGAGGGCAAGAAAGAAGCGAAGCCACGCTTCGCAGGAAGGAGCGATAAGGAATGCTATGTCGTCACGGGTGGCGAGGAGATCTCCGGGAAGTGGATACTTGATTCTGGTTGCTCTTACCATATGTGTCCAAATAGGAAGTGGTTTACTACCTACAGAGGCATTGGTGGGGAAGCATTGATGGGGAATAACCATGCTTGTAAAACAAAGGCTAGGTAATATCAAAATCAAGATGCATGATGGAGTGGTTCGAACCTTGGCGGATGTGAGGCATGTTCCGACTTGCGGAAGAATCTTATCTCGGTTGGTGCTTTGACCGGTGGTTGCGGGATTGTGACCGAAAACGGCGAAGAAGGTTGTTCGTGGTTCCTTAGTAGTGATGAAGGGTGTTCGCCACGGTAATCTATATACTCTCGCAGGTGCACGCGACGGAGATGCAGCGGTTGGAACCGGCGAAGTGGTGGAGACCCATGTGAGCACACACGGTTATGGCATAAGCGGCTTGGGCATATGTCGAGAAGGGTCTAGTTCGCTTGGTAAAGAGGGTCTCGCGAAGAATCAAGGAACCTAGCATGGATTTTTGCAGGATTGTGTGTATGGAAAGTCACACTGGTCAAGTGCTTCGAACGCAAGTCTAAGAGCAGAGAGGAATACTAGATTATGTGCACACGGATGTTCGGGGTCCCCGCATAACTTTCAAGGGTGGTTCCGTGTATTATGTCTCGCTTATTGATGATTATTCTAGGTATGCTTGGATTTACTTTCAAGCACAAGAATGAGGTGTTCGAGACATTCAAGAAGTGGAGAACAATGGTTGAGAACAGACAGAAAGAAATTGAAGACGCCGAGATCCGATAACGGTATGCAGTATACAGATGGTGCTTTCAAGGAGTTCTGCGGATCGAGGGAATTGTTCGACACCGATGCGTCTACACCACGCCAGTAATGGGGTCAAGAGATCGAACCAACACCGCGAAGGCAAAGGAGTATGCGATCTTATGCGTGATTGGGCAACGAATGGTGGGCGTAAGCGGCTACAGCCTTTGTTACATTGTGAACCGCTCACCACATTCGACATTGGATGGTGATACACCTATAGGGTGTGGTCAGGAGCATGCATTATGATAGGCTCGAAATTTTCTGATGTACCGCCTACTATCACGCCAACCAGGGAAAGCTTGACGCGAGGCCAAGAAGGCAATATTCTTGGGATATGCAAAGGCGTAAAGGCTATCGCCTTTGGTGTCTGGAAGATTCAAAGTTCGTGGTCGCCAGGATGTTACCTTTGATGAGAAATCCATGATTGCTAGGGGTCCAAGGATGATGGTGTTATGACCGGTGAGACTTCTAAGTCTCGGGTTATTGAAATAGAACCTAAAGACCAACTAGGTTCTAATCGTGCTCAAGTGGGAAGTCGGGTAGATGATGAGCTTGGCGGAGGAGGTTCAGAGAAAATACACAGCACTACAACAACAAAGAGCTCGTGGATAATTTGGCTTCCACTAGGCCAAAGCGAGCATACAAGCAGGTAATCGGGGGGCCGATCAACCCCAAAGCACTATGGGCGAGCTAATATGGTTGAATCACGCACTCGGTGGAGGAGGGCGAGCGGTCTCCTTCAAGGAAGCTATTCGACAAGGATAGTGAGAGTTGGTTGGGCTGCGATGGAGGAAGAGATGGAATCTCTTGGAAGAACAAACATGGGAGGTGGTCCCATTGCCCGAGGAAGAAAAGCTATTGGTTGTAAGTGGGTGTATAAAAGAAAGGAAGATCTTTGAGCTTCGGTGGTGTAAGATACAAGGCGAGGCTAGTGGCTAAGGGTTTTGCACGAAAGAGGGTGTGGATTACAATGAGATATTTTCTCCGGTGGTGAAACATACTTCTATTCGGGTGCTATTGAGTATTGTTGCTCATGGTGATTTTGAGTCGATCAACTCGATGTTAAAACGTACCTTCTTGCACGGAGACTTGGATGAAGAGATCTACATGCATCAACCCGAGGGCTACAAGGTTGAGGATAAGGAGAATCATGTGTGTCGTTTGAGGAAGTCCTTTGTATGGATTAAAGCAATCTCCCGACAATGGTACAAGCGATTTGACTCCTTCATCTTTGAAGCATGGGTTTTCCGGCGATCATGATTGTTGTGTTTATTCTGAAGTCATGAGGTAATTTTATCTATCTTCTTTGTATGTGGATGACATGCTTATTGTTTCTAAGAGCGGTGGAGATAGATATGTTGAAATCTCAACTTGGTGAAGAGTTTGAGATGAAGGACATGGGTGCTGCTAGGAAAATACTCGGTATGGAGATTAGAAGAGAGCGGGCGAATCGACGATTGTTCTTGAGTCAGAAGGGCTACATAGAGCGGGTGATCGCGAGGTTCGGGATGCAAAGTGCTAAGTCGGTGGTGACTCCATTGGCTCCACACTTTAGGCTTTCTGGTAATCAATCTCCCACTACAGCGGAAGAGAAGGCGCATGTTATGGTCATAACCACTAATCAGTGATTAAAGAGAAAAGCCGAGCCGATCCGGACGAACGCTGGTTACCAATAAGGACCGACAAGGACCTCCTCCGTGATCAACCCACCGACCGGCTGCATGCACCGACTCCGGCCCGGCCCATCGTGCAACTATCGCCATGATCGACGCTGAAGGCGCGAGTCGCCATCGACAGCTTCTCGGCGACGCTGGCGGTTCGGGCCGACTCCGCTCGCTACGCATCCTTCCTACAAGTTGCAGAGCCCTCCAAACAATGTGGAGCGAATCCAGCCTACCCTTCTCGGCCACTCATCCTCTAGAGCGACGATGAGGCGCCCCAATCGCCGCCCTCGCCGAATCATCCCTGGGATTCCTAGGTCATGGAGTCACTGCCCAGCCCACGCCTTTCTCTCACCTGCGTGGTTCTCTCCACTCAAACGACGGCCACACAAGATTTCGAACCCATCAACATCACATTAAATGCACTGAAACTCTTAATTCCCCATCTCTCACAAGATTTAAGACACTCGACCCATACAAAGGCCAATCCCATCCCATTAATGGCGAATAGACCACACCAACCCT
Source organism: Asparagus setaceus (assembly GCA_012295165.1). NCBI lineage: Eukaryota > Viridiplantae > Streptophyta > Magnoliopsida > Asparagales > Asparagaceae > Asparagus > Asparagus setaceus. The sequence continues at coordinate 35,593,556 of CM022708.1, read as the reverse complement.
CGATTACCACTTGACACCAGAAGGCCACCACTCTAGCGGCGGAGGGATGTTCACCAATCCTCTGCCACACACGGGAGGGCTGACCACCGGTGGTTCCCAAACTAATGGAAAGACGAAATACCCCTTAACCCTACCTATAAAAGAGAAACGTGAATGCCTAACAAGGTAAGCAATCTTCTCTAAGTGAATTCTGCTCCACAGTTATCACACATTACTAACTTGACCGTCGGAGGAACCACCGGAGATCCCAACTCCGCCTCTTCCGCGTCCTTCTTTCTCGCTGTAGGCTAATCCTTATCGAGTCGGCCGCTGGCTTTAGGAGAAAGCGGACTCGCTTCTCTTTAAAACTAAACTCGCTTGAGGTTAGTGGCGTGATTATATACATCAGCGGTTTGGCCCACCGTGGGGCCTCCTTTCTTCTTCTTGCGGCTATGTCAGTGGCGATGATCTTTCCTGCCTGAGAACCTACATGCGGGCTATGTCACCCGTGCCCAACTCCGTGAATCCACCGAAGATCACCCTAGCCATGCAAGCCACCATGCACGCCAGCCCAAGATTTTGCAACTCGACTCTCTTCACTTCTCCTCGCTTTAACAACAAGCAAAGAAGCTTTATCAAGAATAACGGCGGCCACCTTCACAAATGCCATTCCACCGCCCCGAGCCAACCGGTGGAAGGGGAAACCCTATACTCAGACTTGGCCGCCTCACCAAGCAAGGAGCTCTGCACTAGTTAGAGAAGAAACCACATCGAGCCGGTCTACTATGTCGTAGGATCTTGAGGCGAGGAGTTGAACTACCCCTTAGTCGAAAAGGCGCTCGCGACTCATCACTACGGCTCGCAGATACGCCCGTATTTCCAGATCCTATCATCGTGCGGACGAGCCTCCCGATGAAGAAATCCTCGGGAGTCCCCACCACATCCGGGAGGATGGTGGCGTGGTCGTCGAGCTCAGCCGAATATGATGTTCAATTCGAGCCCGAACCACCATAAAGCGCGAGCATTGGCCGACTTCCTCATAGAGTCCACCTTGCCATCGGCGAAGCGGATGACCAGTACTCTGCTCAATCCATACCCCTAAGCCGCCGGGCGAGCCGCAAAGACTTCCATGTCCCGAACTCGGCCGACTCGGGTCGCTTCTTGGTGGGAGTTGAAGGTGGGCGGGTCCTCAAGTGAGGCGGGAAGCGAGCCTGGCTGTCCTCAAGGCAGCTCGAGGGAGCACCGAAAGCCCATCGCCTTCAAGTTCCCGCCTCGAACAATGAGGCCGAATATGAAGCCCTCATAGCTGGCTGCGGGCGCCCTAGCGACCAAAGCCGAAGCCTCACTTGGCCGCCGACTCTCGCTTGGTCGCTCATCGTTAACTAGTACGCCGCAAAAGATAAAGGATGGCTCAATACGAAGATTGTCAAGGACACGCTCCCAGCCGCCAACTTCAAGATCATCCAAGTCCCTCGCACCCATAGCGCGCGGCGGATGCCTTGTCAAAGCCGGCATCAACCGGTTCCTTGAGTAGCTCCGGACCCATCTTCGCCGACACACTTCCTCACTCCAAAGATCGCTAAGTCCCTTCAGATATCATGCAATCGACTTTCTGGGAATCTTGTTGGCGGACCCTTTCATCCACTCTGACAACGGGCCTTACCCAATCGAATCTCAGAGGCGTAAAGCAGAGGTCACGCTACCTCATGATTGGCGGCCCGGCTCTATCGGTCATCCTACCTAGGCGTGGTGGGGCCCTATCTCCTGTGCCTCCACCGGGCCGACACGCTCTAAGGAAATCCACGAGGGCACTGCGGAAACCACCGGGGGCAAGAACTCTTGCCCGTAAGATTATACGCCAAGGATATATCGTCGACCATTGTATTTACTCCCACGCTTGTCTCCAAATGTAAAAGTGTCAATTCTTCGCAGAGATCCCCGTGAGCACGCCACGTAACTTACTTCTATCTTGACCCTCTTCCTTTAAGCCCAATAGAGTGGATATCTGGGGCCACTTCCCATTGCTTGAGCGGCGTAAATTCACGATAGTCGCCATCGACTACTTCACCAAATGGATCGAGGCCGAGCCTTTGGCGAAGATCGGGGAGACCAACATCACCGGCCGGCGGAAGTCGATCGTATGCGGTTTGGCGTCCCCGCTCATTCATCACCGAACCAAGACCCGCCTGCAATGGGAATTCCAAGATTTTGTGAAGAATGGAGGATCAAGCTCAAGTTAAGCGGTAGCCCACCCAAGTGCAACGCCGCTAGGCCGCCAATAAATGCATCCTCCAAGCTTTGAAGAAGAAGGTCGACCAAGCACTTCGGCAATTGGGTTGAAGAAGCTGCCGAGCATCTTATGGTCGCATTGCAGACGCACCCACAAGAGTTCAACCGGGAAACCCCATTCATGCCGACTTATGGAGCGGCGGTGACCCGGTGGAGGTCGGCATGCCCACCATCCGACTCCAACACTTTGATGAAGAAACAAACTCCGAGGGACGCCGAGACACCGACTTGATGGAGGAGATCCGGGCAACCGCTCTACACCGACAAGTCGTCAATCAACAGCGGATCGCCCGACATTACAACAGCAAAGTCCGACCGAGGAGATTCCAAGTCGGCGACCTAGTGCTGAGGAAGGCGACCTTCGACAAGGACACCAGACGCGACAAGTTGGCGCCTAATTGGGAAGGACCCTACACCGTCCTCGAAGAACCACGTCCCGGAACATATCGCCTCAGAAGTCCCGATGGGAGAGTCCTACCCCATCCCTGGAACATAGAACACCTCAGGAAGTTTTTTCAATAAATTTGCATTGTAAATCTCGCTCAAAAGCCATCAATATAAATAGAATTTTGCCTGACAATTATCCTTGTCTTAAATGGTACAAGGAGCGTCTTAAATAATCAGCTCGTCGCAGCAGATCAAACCGGCCTTCTCGCCGAAAGTAAATCATGAAAATCCAATTTCATCTGTCAAGTCGGGATGGCTGCTTTGTTGGAGCCGAGTTTAGGGGACCCTTCCCACTGAGCTGAGTCAAGGTACGTCCTACTCTCCTAACACGAGTCGGGACATCCCACTCTCTTGGCTGGAGTCAAGGTAACTTCCTTACTGGGTGTAGTTCAGCGCACTTCCTACTGGTCGAAGTCAAGGAACCCTTCGCCACGCCGAGTCAAGGAACCCTTCTCACCTAGTTGAGACAGCACCAACTTACTTAGTCAAGTTTAACCTACCACTCTCACTAAGTCGAAGTTGAGGCATTCCCTCTCGGTTAGGGCGAGTCAAGAAACCCTTCTCACCTAGTCGCGACAGTGATCCCACTCGCCAATTGAGTAACCACACCCTACTCGCCAAGTCAAAGCGGGTTGCCCAATCACGCCAAGTCGAAGTCAAGGAGCATATCCGCCGCCAAGTCATGGCCCGTGTGACCGACCCATTAAGACCTAGGCGCCACGTAGTCCTAGGCGCCGACCTACGCTGGCCGCCCCTACGGAGTCGCCGCCCCACGCGGAGCCGACTCGGGCTTGCTCTTTGCCTCAAAACGATCGCTCACAAAATTAAGACCTAGGCGCCACGTAAGTCCTAGGCCCGACCTCTGTGATGCGTCCCCTATGGAGTCGCCGCCCCACGCGGAGCCGACTCGGGCTTGCTCTTTGCCTCAAAGCGGTCGGCTCTGCCGAAAATTAAGACCTAGGCGCCACGTAAGTCCTAGGCGCCGACCTACGCTGGCCGTCTCTACGGAGTCGCCGCCCCACGCGGAGCCGACTCAGCTTGCTCTTTGCCTCAAACAGATCGCTCACGAAAATTAAGACCTAGGCGCCACGTAAGTCCTAGGCGCCGACCCACGCTGGCCGCCCCTACGGAGTCGCCGCCCCACGCGGAGCCGACTCAGCTTGCTCTTTGCCTCAAAGCGGTCGGCTGCGAAAATTAAGACCTAGGCGCCACGTAGTCCTAGGCGCCGACCCACGCTGGCCGCCCCTACGGAGTCGCCGCCCCACGCGGAGCCGACTCGGGCTTGCTCTTTGCCTCAAACAGATCGGCTCACAAAATTAAGACCTAGGCGCCACGTAAGTCCTAGGCCCGACCTCTGTGATGCGTCCTCTGCGAAGATCTCGCCACCATAAGGGCGACCGGTTAGCTCCGCACCACGAGGCGAATAACCTTGACAAAGGGACTGCAGATGAAGACGCCCCCTCGTGACGCCTCGACCTAGTCGATGGCGGGCCTGAACGACCGCCACACGCGATTGGGCCAACTTCGGAAGTAAGCCCCACGAGGGGCGACCGTGTTGATGCGCTTATGTTTATTGTAAGCCCCACGAGGGGCCGACCGTGTTGATGCGCTTATGTTTATTGTAAGCCCCACGAGGGGCCGACCGTGTTGATGCGCTTATGTTTATTGTAAGCCCCACGAGGGGCCGACCGTGTTGATGCGCTTATGTTTATTGTAAGCCCCACGAGGGCCGACCGTGTTCGGTCTACTTGTGTTTATTATAAGCCTCACAAGGGCCGACTTCGTTTTCAAAAAAAAAAAAGGAAGGAGAAATGAATGAATCGAATAAACAACCATCCATGAAATACGACTTTTCATTGATATTCCAAGCAAAGTTTTACAATAGTCCGTGACGTCCAAATACCAAAATAAAAGAAAAATTAAAACTACAAGCCTAGGTATACATCCTAATAGTCATTGCCGCCTTCGTCCAACTTTTCCGTAGCCTCCTCTGCTCACCTCGGCGTCTAAGCCGGCGGCTCTTTCAACGAGGAGAGTACCGCAATTGTTGCGAAGTTAATGAAAGGGCACCAAGGCGACCTAGAGGATATGAGCCGGCATCGCAAAGGATTTTGGGTGCTGCCCCATGGTTCCATATCGGACAATAAATCGAATCCATGGATGTAAACAAAATATAAATCGGAATCCATGGATGTAAACAAAATATGAATCGAATCCATGGATGTAAACAAAGCGGCCTTTCTTGAGATACACTCAACGCACCCACTATCTCTTACTAAGATAGATCGGTGATGATCACAAACCGTGCCCCAATTGTCGGATGCGTAACGAGGGGTTTCCCCTTCCTTCCTGAGATGGCCAGGAACTACGCCCGGCACTCGGTGGGAAAACCAGAAGATGGTGGACTCGGGGAGAGAATCCACCCCACTTCCAACCATCTCTCACAAAACTCACCGGCTCCCAATTTGAAACCTTAGAGATGGCGAGTAAAGGCAATTAGCCACCAACCTAACGAGAGCACGATAAGTAATGGCCTCCTCCCCTATTTATAATAGAACCCATAAATGCTAAGCCCCCTCGTGATCAACGGAAGAAATTAAGAGTGTAGAACTCGAGGGTCACCCCAACCGAATCGCCATCTCAAAACACCCGCCGCCTTAAATGAAACCAACCGCCATCCAGGAAGCCTAAAAGTCAGCGATTAAGGGCGGCCCGAGGACATCTGCGCTCCCTTTCGAGAAGCGAATGAAGCCCCCTCAACTGCCATCAGCGACCATACCACCCAGTGGTCGACCCGACTCCCCTACGGGGGACCACGAACCAAGCGCGAAATTGCCAATCAGGCCGACCGAGCGATGGTCCACAGTCAACCCACTTGTCATGTCGTACAAAACATAGATGGCGGCCAACCACCAAAGTCACTATTATCACAAAGCTTAAGAAAGGGCATCACAAAAAAGGGGAAAGAGTTCGCAGAGAAACGCAAACTAAATTTTCATTCGCCAGTAGAATATATTACAAATACAAGACTTTCCAACTAACAACAAAGCAAAAAATGAACAAAGTGCCCAGGCGGCCTAATCTCCTCCCTCGCCGTCTCCCTCCTCTCCGTCATCCTCGTCCTCCTCGTCGTCCTCATCCTCATCGTGGTCGCCCCGGCGCTTAAGCCACTCCCTGCCCCGCTTCCGTGCCTTGAGAACGCCAGCAGAACCCTCTACCCTGGGAGGATAGGCGAGCCTCAACGTCGAGAGAGCTTCCGAAGGGAGTTGGGCTTTCAAGTAGTCGTAGCCCGCCTTGATAGCTAGGGACAGCTCCACTTTCCCCATAGGCCCCTGCCTGTACTCTTCAATGACCTCCTTCTTGCCCTCCTCCGACAAGCAGACTTGAGCCGAGCCTCGATCAATTTGGCGTCGTCCACAGCAGATCGATGGGCCGCCTTCGACTCATCGAGGGCGACCCGCAAGTCCCGGCTCTCGACTCTCTCGGCCCCCAGCTCGTCCTCCACCAAACATCCCCTGGTCAAATAACTCCGCAGGATGATGTGCAGGCCGACGTCGGGAATCGCCGTCAAAATCTCCCGATCCGCGGGCAAGCTGAACTGCTCTGCCGCCTTTCCTTGTACATAGCTCGACCTTAACACCGACGAGCGAGCATCCAGGTACCATGCCGGCCTATGCCGATGTTCGCGATCCGCTCCCCATCATAACGGCCGAGGGAGAGAGCCCCCATCATCGACCTACTGCGCCTTGTTCCAATCCTCACCCTCAACCGCTGATAGAGGGCTACTCGCTGAGCAAAACCCGCTCCCTGATCACCGGCTGGTTCTTTTCCCTGTCGGTGATGAGCTATCCCCTGATGGTCGGCCCCGCGTTCCGGCTCTACGTCGCTCCCGCATGGAATACCGTCCCCCATGGGAGCCTTTCACGGCTGATTCGAGGTCGCGACCGCATTTTGAGGCCGACCTCCCCCTGTCGGTCGATGGTCGGTCGTCCTCCGCCCTTCCGACTCTAGCAACTCCTCTCTATCGGATGCTCCATACTCTCTCACGCCCGTCTAGCACCTCGGGGACCATGGCTAGTTTTTTTGCCGTCCTCCAAAACCGAGCCCGCCACCCATGACATATTTCCGAGCACGACCGCTTCACAGTAGCTGTCCCCATCGCCTGGCTTCTTCTTTAATTTACTTCTCCGGCTGAAGCGACTTCTGTGGACGTTTCGCCATTGCTATTGGCGAGCTAACCGCTTTCTTCTCCGGAGCTCATCCGGCGGCTCACCGCTTCCCCGATCGTCTCCAAAGTCACGTTATGTGCCCTCGCCTCATCGGAAGAGCGGGGTAGTGGGCGAAATCCCATGAAGCCGCGAAACCGACTGTCGAGCAAAGCGTCCATCGTCTGTGACCCGTGTAGTTAACGATCTGCTCCAACTTCAGCCGGTGCTCGGCCGACAAGGATGTAGGCTCTAGGGTTTCTCTCTAATCTCGGCGGGGCCACCAAGTTGAGTGGTCCCCGGTGACCCGAACGAACTGTCTTTCCACCCTTTGATCGACTTGGGCAGATCAAGGATAACCTTGAACTCTCCCGACATCTGGAGATAATAGTGAGGCGCTCGACTGACGCCGACTAAGTTAAGAGCGCAAAGACGCCATCGCCGCCGAATCGAGAGCCAGCGGCAGATAACGGTGAAGCCGACCAATATGGCTATCGAGTTTGGCGTCATTTGCATTGGGGAGACACCCAACTCATCAAACACTTTTCGAAGAAAAGGGTGCAGTGGCAACCGGAGGCCGCATTCCAAGTGTTTGAGATACAGGGGAGCCCTCTGCTCGCCGTGGCTGTATACCGGAGACGATTTCGCCGGAGCCTCCAATCTGTAAGCCTCCGGTATGTCAAATTCGGCGCAAAGACCTCATTTGCGTCACGGGTAACCTTGGCGGAACTCATCGAAGTTGCTTATGACGATCGGGATCCATGCGGATCTTAACCACCCGCCAAAAATCGCTGAATTCGTAGACGAGGGAAGAGAAGCGAATGCCTTCCTCCGTCACCTCTCTCTATTTATACGGTGGGACCCACGGACAGCGCTCCCTTTCGCGATCAACGGGGAGGATTAAAACCCCACTCCCGAGGCACCGCCGAGGCGAAGCGCCCCGAGGGCCCCACCTATCGCCCGAGGCGGCGCCAATGGCCAAGAAATCGCCGCCGACGCCGCCACGCCCCATCGATGTAACGATTCAAACCCCGCCGAACCCCTCGGGCGAGAACGCGCTACTCATTTCACTTGGACTCGTTTCCAACCGACTCGCTTAGCAAGCCAACCAGTTATGGTCATAACCACTAATCGGTGATTAAAGAGAAAAGCCGAGCCGCATTCTGACTAACGCTGGTTACCAATAAGGACCGACAAGGACCTCCGCGACTCAACCCACCGATCGCCCGCATGCACCGACCAGTCCGGTCCATCGGGCAACTATCGCCATGATCGACGCTGGCGGTGGCGAGTTTCCCCATCGACAGCTTCTTCTGGGCGATGAAGGCGGCCGGCCGTCCTCCGACCGCCGCCCGTTCGATCCCTTCCTACAAGTTGCCGACCCTCCAAACAATGTGGAACGAATCCAGGCCTACCCTTCGGCCACTCATCCTCTAGAGCGACGCATGAGGCGCCCCAATCGCCGCCCTCGAATCATCCCAAGGGGCGCCCTAAGGGGCGAGTCGGCCGTCCGGCCACGGCTCCCCTTCTCTCACCTGCGTGGTTCTCTCCACTCAAACGACGGCCACACAAGATTCGAACCCATCAACATCACATTAAATGCACCGACTCTTTAATTCCCCATCTCTCACAAGATTTAAGACACCTCGGACCCATGCGGCTGGGCGCCAATCCCATCCCATTAATGGCGAATAGACCACACCAACCCTCGACACCCAATTTGACACTGTAAAGGCCACCACTCTAGCAAAGTGAGGGATGTTCACCAATCCTCGGCTCACACGTGAGGGGAGGGCCGACTCACCGGTGGTTCCCAAACTAATGGAAAGACGGAAATACCCCCTTAACCCTACCTATAAAAGAGAAACGTGAACAGCTAACAAGGTAAGCAATCTTCTCTAAGTGAATTCTTGCTCCACCAGATTATCACACATTACTAACTTGACCGTCGGAGGAACCACCGAAGATCCCAACTCGCCTCTTCGCGGGTCCTTCTTTGTTGTAGGCGAATCCTTTCTTTGAGTCGTCATTTGGCTTTAGGAGAGAAAGCGGACTCTGCTCTCTTTAAAACTAAACTCGCTTGAGGTTAGTGACTGTGATTATATACATCAACAGCGCACATGGAGCGTATTCCCTATGCTAGTGCAGTTGGCAGTTTAATGTATGCAATGGTGTGTACGCCCGAGATATTTCCGGCGGTTAGTGTGGTCGATAGATTCATGGCGAATCCGGAAAGGCGACCGGGAAGCAAAGGAAGTGGGTCCTCGTGTACTTAAAGGGTACAGCTTGATACTGGTCCGGTTTTGGTGGAGAAACATGTCGATTGACGGGTTTGTGGACTCGATTATGCGGGCGATCTAGATAGGCGGCGATCTACTCTTGGTTATGTATTTAAGATACATGGAGCTCCGGTTAGTTGGCGTCGATGTTACAGCTACTGATGGCACTTTCTACTACGAGGCCGAGTACATGGCCATGGCGGAGGGAGTGAAGGAAGCATTGTGGTTGTGGGGTCTTCTAGACGATTTGGGGATTGAGCAGAAAACGTGAACTTGTGGTGTGGCGGTCGAGTGCAATTCACTTGGCGAAGAATCAGTTCATCATGCTCGTACCAAGCATATCGATGTCGTATCATTTGTGCGGGATGTCATTGAGGAAGGTGATATTTCTCTCATGAAGGTGCACACGAATGAGAATCCCATGACATGTTAACCAAGGTGGTCACAGTAGTAAGTTTAAGCATTGCTTAGACTTGCTTCATATCGACTCTTGTTGATTTGCCCAAGAGGGCATGGCCTTCTGGGCGGTAATGGGTAAGGAGGAAATGATTTGAGGTGAACTACGGTGAGCTTGATCCGGTGGAGGGTACGTGAGGCGGCATGTGTAGTGACGCACTGGATTGGCCTGGATTGGTGATGGTGATCTCTAGATGTTCTTGGTGTTCTTGGTGTTCGTCCAAAATTTGAGGTGAATCAAATGATGTACGAGGTGGAGAATTGTAGAACATGCACAAAACATGCACAAGATTTTCGGGTTCGGGAGTCGACTACTAGGCATTGTAGTCGACTAATATGAGTTGTAGTCGACTAATATGAGTTGTAGTCGACTAATATGAGTTGTAGTCGACTAATATGAGTTGTAGTCGACTACACTGTAAACGACAGAAAGGTGTATTTCTGCGTTGGGTCTGAGTAGTCAACTAATCGGTATTGTAGTCGACTAATCTACAGTGCATTAGTCGACTAATATGAGTTGTAGTCGACTAATGCAGGCGGTCCAGCGGGTCTAATTAGGAATTGGTTTTAAACCCAATTCGTTTAGAGGCTATTAATAACCCCTAACCTGATTGTTAGGGTAAGTTTCAAGCACGTTTTGGAGCAGCCTTTGAGAGAGCTTGGTGCATCTTTGGAGAGGAGATCTTTTGAGAGATTGAGAGGTTTGTTTTAGGGTTTCTTTGTGAGAACTTGTAATCCTAACTTGTATTCTCTCTTTCTATTAGTGAAAATCCCCTCCTTACCCGTGGGCGTAGGCAAATTGCGAACCACGTAAATCTCGTGTCTTTACTCTTTTATTGTATAAGTTGTGATTTACTCTATCTTGATAATTCTAACTATTGTTAGATATAACTTATACAATGTTGTGTAATTGGTCTTCTGCTTCTTTTACTTCAACTAGTTGGATGAATTACTAGAAATTTGGGCAAAGAGTTGAAACTTTACACAACATGTCAAGGGTCGTATTGTATATACTTGACTAATGTGTGAGGTTCCCCATAAATAAAACCAAAATTTAAAAGTCTTCATTTTCCATACATAATATTCTTCCATGAATGACAATACAAACAAATTATTTCGCCTAAAGTTGACAAGTGGACTTTCCTTTATATTATCTCTCTGTTGCTTGACTTATTACTCAAAGGTAAAGTAGCTAGGAAAAGTTTTATGAGGTTTTAGTCAATTAATCTTTTCTTAAGACTTGAGAGTATCACTTATGTCATAAGATATGGTTCTTATAGTTATATTGATCCCTTGTAAGGTTAACATTACTTGTTAAGTTATAAAATACAAAAATCCCATGTATTGTACAGATAAAGGTTAGAAGTAACGACCATAAATTAAAATGTTACTACAATTCCCCTCTCCTCAAGTTCTAGTTAGCAAAAGATGTACATGTCTTTAACAATTGGATTTACTTACGATAGTTCTAATGCTTACTTTAGATATAAGTTGTTCCACTTATTGGTGATTAGTTATGAGATATAGGTGAAAGCTGACTTAAATCTTGTTTATATACAAATGAAGATGACTGTGAAGAAGTAGACAATATTACTGTAATCGGACAATACTGAAGTAATTAAGGAAGTGATGTAGAACACATTGCGGATACTTTCATGGAGAAACGGGATCGTAACAAACCCAAACGCGGACCGGTCGAGGAAAATAGGTTACAGCGAAGAGCGGGTCATAACTTTCAATCCAGTAAGTCGGTTTGGGCGATTTTTTAAAATCGCGTATTTTTCGAGACGGAGCCAACCAAACCGACCTACGTTTGGTTTGCTCGCCGTTCGTTTCGCCAAATTCCTTAGGATTGAGAGATATCGGCGTTTTAAATGATTTTTACTATTTTTAGTAATGTTTTAGGAGTCTGTTTGGATTAGGAAGCAAATCCGGTTTGATTCCAAATTTGACCGATTTACTTCCCTAATTGTAGGGAGTCTTTTTTTGAGGATAGTTTCCTTATTTCTATTTTTGGTAAAGTTCGGGTCAATTAGAGTTCTTATTTCTATTTTTAGTAGGAGTTCGAGTCATTGTAGGATTCTTATTTGTTTGCTATTTAAACAGAGTCTTGTAAGCCCTAGAGGCATATCTTTTCATCAATAAAATTATCGTGCGCTGAAACTAGGTCGATTTTGAAAAAAATTATTTACAAACTTTATGGGGTGGGAATCCTGTAGAGTTTAATTACTCAATTAAAGTACACGGGATTGTGAATCTCGTATATATTACATTTATGTAATTTCCAACAAATTAGATAGTTTGGTCTAGTGGTCTTAGGTGCTAGTGTTAAGATTTGTTTTAAATGGGTGTGTGCTCAAATTCTAAAAATTTAAGTTAAAACCACTTGGCCTAGTTTCATATTTATTAAAATTTGAGAAGAAATATTATATACCGGATTGTCAATCCCATATAATTAGTGGCTTTTGCTAATTAAATGGGATTGTAAATCTCGTCGAGATTAATTACCAACTAAACTTGACGGGGTTGCTAATCCCGCCCTGTTTGGCAAAGGTTTAAGGATGAGAGATTAAGAAGAAGGGTTAACATAGTTAGCCCATTTGATAACCCGAAGAATTAAATTGTTACCCCATTAAGTAAGATTTAGTTTAACCCTTGTGATCATTTTTAGTGTTTGGGAATAATAAAAATTTGGACTATTTTCTTTATAAATAAAGGGGTTATATCTTAATTCTCCTAAACAGGAGGAGTAGTAAACCCTTCACTTTGGAAGGGTTAACTCATTTTAACACGTCTAGAAGAGTTATCTTAACTCTTATGTATTTTTTGTGTTTGACAAATTATGGAGGGCTAACCCACTTTAATCCTTGCATAAATTTTTTGTGTTTGGGAGGTTAAGGAAGAGTTAAGTCTCCTTAACCCTTCACTTAAACCTTTGCCAAACAGGGCCGTAGAGCTTGTAAATAATTTTTTTTAAAAAATCGATTAGCGCATGATATTGATGTGACTGAAACTGAGCTGATTTTGACAAATATTTATAGATCAAAAACAATAATTATTTTTTGTGAAAGGGCTCATTTTAAAAATTCCTCCCAAATCTAAAGTCCATTTTAGAGAGTGACTTCGAAGTCCAGCATCCAAAACCCTAAAATCTCTAATTTCTCCATGGATAATCTTCAATCTCCACCCTCCCCTCAAAACCTCATCCACGTCTTCTATCACGAAGGCATGCTAGCTCACAACACGGGCACGGGCGTATTCGATGGCGGATTCGACCCGGGGTTTCTCGAGGTTTTGGACAAGCATCCGGAGAATTCGGATCGGGTACGGAACATGGTATCCATACTCCGGAAAGGACCCATTAAGGATTATATCCAGTGGCATAGCGGAAGGAGAGCTGAGATATCTGAGCTTCTCTCGTTTCATACTCCTGGTAACTCTCATTCTCTATTTCAATTGTTTGAAGTAATTAATTTGGGGGGTTTATGTGAATTGTTATATCGAATTCATTATTGAAGTTGATTCCTTACTAATTTATGGTTTTGATGTCATGCCCAAAGTTAGGACTTATGACAATGATATTATGATTTGAACTTACCAAGATCATTTTCTCATTAGAAAAAAATATTAATGAAAAAAAATAACTATATGTAAGTATTTCCAAGATAAATCATGTATAAATAACAAATGGGTTAAGTATGGATAATAAATGACTGACACGTGCCGCATTTCTGCAACCAGTGATAGCTGTTTTAGTGTAATAATTATGTGGATAGTAATATTGATTTTTAGGGAGGACAATTTAAAGAATCCAATTTTTAAATTTAATTTAAAAAATAACAGTTGCCATATTTGCAAATAAAATAATCTGACAATTTTAGAAAATGAAAATATGAAATTTAGTTTAAGAACAATCAACTTTATATTTGTTAATAAAACTAAACCAAAATTTGACCATGTTAGCAATTTAGGCTGAGATTTGTTGTGCACAATTTAAGTGAACCCTGTTCCAACTATCTGTCAATGTTTGTTAGACACCGAACTATTCACCATTCAAGCCAACGGTCTGGATGGCAATCCACAGGTGGACCAAGATGAACTCGTAAAAGAGCCAGCAATTTCAGAGTTAGCATGGTCCAACCCTTCAGCATTCGAACCCATAAAGTTTGCTGCTATCACTCCCTTGGAGCAAAAGCAGCCAAGTGAGAGCTTATTGGGGAAATGCACAAGCTACTCGGGTTTGCCAATCCCAGTTCAATGCTTTGCCAACCTGGGGTTCACTTAAAACTTAAATATCAGGTGTGACCGGTTTCGACTTGAATTGATGATATGGAGGAAACTTGATTGTTTCTAATAAAGGACAGTCCGGCGTACGAAGCTCTTGCTATGCACGGGTTTTGGGAAGGGGTCAGATCATTTTTATAAATAATCTGAAACCTATTAGTTTTTAATTAAGTTTAAAAAATTATTAAAAATTTTGTTCTTCTAGAGAAGAGTTGTTGAAAATGTTAATACTTTTACACTCAACTTAAGTGCGTGCTTGAATAAGGGCAGTTCTATTGCGTTTGTTAATTGCCTGACAAGGAAAGTTATGAAAGGGTGATGCTTGGCATGTTTGGTATTAAGAAGTAATCTAAGAAAGTAGAAAAGTGAGGAAGGTGATTGCTTCCTAAAAGAATGGGAGTCCTGTAAAATTAGAAGTATCTCTTGACAATCCTTGTTTCTAAAAGTAAAGGTTGTTTGGAAAATTTTCTTTTATGTTGCAGTACTATAAATAGATGCCATGTCAACGCTCCACTTTCTCATGAGAGATTTTATACTTGTACTTTGTAGCATTGTCCAATTTTTTGTGAGAGATAGCTGGATTTTGTTCTAGGAAAAGAAATATGAAGATCAATGAATGTAGTGGGATAATGGAAAATTGTGTTTCCAGATAATTTTCTACTTTCTCTCCATATAGTTTTTGGTGAGAAATTGTTGTAGTGGGAAAGTGGAAAATTGTGTTTCCAGTTCCCCACTTTCTTACTCACAATGTTGTTTGGAAAATTTTCTTGAGTATTCGATACATTTTCCCACTTTCTTACTCACAATGTTGTTTGGAAAAGTTTCTTGAGTATTCGATACATTTTTAGTTAAAAAAAATATACATGCAAATTGGAGGAGCCTCTACTGCCACAGGATGGGCAAGCACCCATTATACCCATGTCTTACAATTTTCTAAAAGAATTTTAGTCTTGATGCCGCAGGATGGTTTAAACTTGATTTTTTGCTTGCTGTTGTCAATCTAGCTGCTGTGTGGGCATATTTTGTATTTATGGTAAGAACACTATAGCCATGCTTTTGGAGTTGGGGGTATGGCTTTAACTTGTAACAACCATTTTTGGTAATTAGGAAGGCTGGGGTATCTGTTGGATGCCCCGTTTATTGTCTTAAAAAAAATTTCCTCTGATGCCTCGAGCACATATTCAATTAAATTTTCTCAAAAAAAAGTACAATTGAAAACGTGTGATTAACTTGGATGATATTTCAATTTGAAAATTGTCAACCTGGTTAAACTCCTGATATTGTTACTGATGAAGGTTAATTGGAACTGCTTTCTGCGCCAAGATTTTAAACGTTGGTTGTTTCTTCCTTACTGGTGTTTTGTAGGATATCCCCAATATATGACAGATGTTCATGGATGCGTCCTTGCTAAACTTTGGAATAAAAATAATAAATCTTTGCCTGTTTTCTTAAAGTCTAGCATAATGAAACAGACTGAAGAAGTTCCCTCTCCTGCCTCAGTGCCTCAATCTGTATCTCTAGGTCTCTCTTCTATTTTCTTTTCTTTTGCAGTACTTTTAATGCAAGTAATTGGAGCCTTAATCATGGAATCATCTTGTCCTTGTTCATCCTCAAAGAGAAAACGTTATAGACTTATAAAATGTTTACAGAAAGACCTCCTTAAGGTTTGCATGTTCACGGAAGTACCCCTAAGATTTTAAAGGTGACACTTCCCCTCCCTTTCAGTTTTTCAAAGTTAATTTGGATGTAAAGGACTATAGTAATAGAATATTATAATTAGCTTTTGTCTATAGAATCATGTACATGATTACTAAATTAAACCTTAAAGGGTATTTTCTGTCATTTCTACCAACCAAATAGAGGGGTTTTCTGTTATTTACCTTTTAAACAGGGTTTAATTGCAGATAGACCCCTGGTACTATCCCCCAGATGTGGGTAGACCCCTATAGTTTTATTGTTGCAGATATCCCCTGAGTGAAAATTGTTGACGCTTTTTCCTTGAGGATGTTTATTTTTCAAAATAAAAAAAATTCTCTTCCTCTGAGCGTAAAAGTGTCTATCTGCAGCAATGGAACTACAGGGGGCCTATCCGCAGTTGATAGTACATGGGGTGCATCCACAATTAACTCTTAAAAAAAATTGATGGAGGAGCTGTAGCCTCTCTGGTATAAACTATCTATTTCCCGACATTTGATTGTTTTGTTTTGATGCCAGAATACATAGAGGAACTTGTACAAGCTAATAAATCTGGGGCAAAGAAATCTGCGCTGGCACTTTCTTAAACCCTGGCTCATGGGATGCTTGCCTTCTTGCTGCCGGAACCACATTATTAGCAATGAAGCATATATTGGATCAACATGCAAAACTTTCTTATGCTCTAGTTCGTCCACCTGGTCATCATGCACAGCCTTCTCAAGCTGATGGATATTGCTTTTTAAATAATGCTGGTCTTGCTATTCAACTCGCTCTAGATTCTGGATGCAAAAGAGTTGCTGTAGTTGACATTGATGTCCATTATGGAAACGGCACTGCTGAAGGTTTTTATAGGTCGAATAATGTTCTTACGATCTCCCTTCATATGAATCATGGCTCTTGGGGTCCTTCACATCCTCAAAATGGAACTATTGATGAAGTTGGTGAAGGTGATGGTTTTGGATATAATTTGAATGTTTCTTTGCCCAATGGAACCGGGGATGAGGGTTATGTGTATGCTATGAATAGATTGGTGGTTCCAGCTCTGCAAAAGTTTGAGCCGGAGGTTATTGTACTGGTTGCAGGGCAAGATTCAAGTGCAGTGAGTTTATCCAACTGTAGATTTAGCTTCTTGTGAAGTTTTGCATTTTATTGCCGTTAAAAGTGTATGGGTTTAAAACTGTCTTTGAGGATTATAAATTATAACCCTCAACCCTCACCCTCACCACATATAGACTGTTTTTTTTTCCTTTTCTTTTTTTTATTTATTTATAAATTTGAAGCTGTCAACCACATAGATTCACTCTTACAGAATTATGTATTTGAGGATGAACTGCGGGTACACCCCTTACACTATGGAGGATTGGAGGGTAATCATTTACCCCCCTTAAGCTATATTTATTGTCACTCACACATCCTGAATTCCAGAGGATGTTGTTCTATTAGAATATAAAATTATAACCTCAATCCTCACCACAACTTTAGGAGCTTTGGTGCAGTGCCAAGTCATTTTACGATTTCCTTGTTAGGTTGAAATGTGACATGAGAATCACATGCTGCAAACTACCTTTTGCCCCTATCAGTGTTTTTCGGCTAAACCGAGGCAAAAGGTAATTTGTCATCATGTGATTCTCACATGACATAAACTAAAGAAGAAATAGCATAAGTTGAGGTTCTGGTGGTTTATAGTGCTAATAAAATGGTTTTCAGAATACAAGTGGCTACACCCGATAGTACAAGAGGTGTATCTGCAATTGACATTATATTCTAATGTTAGACATGCTTTTCTGATCCACGTCATTCTATACCCCTCAGATTGTTTCATGTCATGGTGATACGAGTATGTTATGTTTCCTGTATGAGTTCACCGTAGGTCTCTAATAAGACTTACAGCAAAACTGTGTCAAATATATTTTGGGTTCAGTCCCTACTTTCCCCTAAACTATTAAGTTTGTCATTTCAGACCCACCATACCACCTGAACTATCACTTTCCTGTCATAAATTCATTTAAAATACCCATAAAATAAAAAACGATTAACTAGGTATTGAAAATGATCCTTCATGGGGTAAGATGGGACTTGAAAATAGTGCATGGGTAGGCATGGATGAATTTAAAAGTTTAGAGGGGCAAGTAGAGTGTGAACTCTGAAGCCATATATGTTTAAGTTTCACTTCTTTTAGGTTTAACAAATAGCTTCTATTTGTTGCAGTTTGATCCCAATGGAAGGCAATGCTTATCAATGGCGGGTTATCATAAAATTGGCCAAATAATTAGGACCCTGGCAGATTTGTACAGTAACGGGCGTCTCCTAGTGGTTCAAGAAGGAGGTTACCATGTAACTTATGCCGCATATTGTCTCCATGCAACCCTAGAAGGTGTTCTCGATCTTCAGGACCATCTGTTATCAGATCCCATTGCTTATTACCCTGAGGACAAGGGATATAGTATTAATGTTATTGATGCCATTGGGAAATATTGGAGAGATTCTATCCCCTTCTTGAAGGAACTTTGATAATGTTTCCCTTGTGCTATTCTGCAATTTAACAGGTATGATTGGCTTTACTCCACCTTCTTTAGGACGACTATGTCGATCATGACAAATTTTTTTCTTAACAGAATAGGTTATGAGTATCCATTCTTGTTGAGGAGGTGGTTGCTAGAGTATAAAATTATAACTCTCAACCCTCACAACAACTTCAGAGTTTTGGTGCATGGTGCAATGGCGGGGACCTTTGACATAGTGCCAGATCAAAAAAGGATATTGCTGCTTGATTCCAGGGCTGGGACCTTTGACAGTAGATATTACATCGGTAGCTAGACTCCACAGAACATATTTAGAATAAGGAGATTTTTTTAAAAAAGACCGTTTTAAAATAATTAGCAAAAGCGACCTTTTGTTAATCAAACCTCCAAACAAATCAACCGCACAATACTTAAAATTAATATTTACCCATATTCATATTTAATCAAAATTAAAAATAATACTCGTAGTCCCGTATCTATCCTGGGTAAAAAATTCATAAGCCATGTGCATAACTTTTGGTCATGCAATATATCAAATTAATCCAGGATAAGTGGTCCTATACAAAACTTAGTCCTTAAGGAATAAGTACAAATATATAATAGGAATGAACTCTGATTGCGACAGCTATCATCCTTGATCTGACACACCGCGTCCGAAAAGAAATTTGAACTCATTGATTAGTGCTCAAATAAGTCTTCATTAAGATACAGGTATGATTGGCTTTACTCCACCTTCTTTAGGACGACTATGTCGATCATGACAAATTTTTTCTTAACAGAATAGGTTATGAGTATCCATTCTTGTTGAGGAGGTGGTTGCTAGAGTATAAAATTATAACTCTCAACCCTCACAACAACTTGAGTTTTGGTGCATGGTGCAATGGCGGGGACCTTTGACAGTAGATATTACATCGGTAGCTAGACTCCACAGAACATATTTAGAATAATTGCCGTGTCTAGAAAAGAAAATAGCTTTGTTTGTGAAGCGAATCTTTTTTTAGGCTCACTTTGATAGTGGTCCAAGATTTATGTGTAAACTATGTTTATGGTATTGAAAATACTAGAAAGCACATATTCTCTCTTGTAAGTGGATCAAACTATAAACTTGTAGAATTTTTCGAGTGCAGTTCCTATCAGAACCTCCCGCACCGTGTGGGAGGTTCTGAGCCACATATAGTGGCAACTATGGGGGCAGTAAAGCCATTTACTGCCCCCTTGTGTGGCTATCAGAACCCGCACCGTGCGGGGTTTTGATAGGAACTGCACTCGAATTTTTCCCCTTAGAAAAGAGGGTAAGATTGGTATACAATGAATTTTTATTTTTTTAAGCTTTTGGGTAGACAAGAGAATATATTCTACAACCAGAAAATGACACCGAGGAATTTCTATATTGATTCAAAGTACATTGTACTACAATGGGCTGTAATTGAATTTTTTACATTTAAATTTCTTTTCTTGGGTTATGAGTGCAATTTGGTGGGCGAATTCTTCATAAAAATGGTTGCATTTATATCGAATATATATATATATATATATATATATATATATATATATATATATATATATATATATATATATATATATATATATATATATATATATATTAAAAATCAAAGGGAAAATTAAAAAAAATCTTACTTTTAAAATTTTCACTTTTAAACTTCCTACTTCTTTTGCATTAGTTGACTTTGTGTTTGTGCAACTTATTGTGAGTCATGAACATGAGACTGAGCTTTTCTGTGCATTTATTGAAACAGGAAAGTCATGAAATAATACTTCAATCCATTGATACTGCTTGTAGCATAATCAAGTGCATTTACAATTTAAGAGCTTAAAGCTTCAAAATATTCTAGCAATGGGAGCTTAATGTAAGCTGCCTATTATGTGATGAGAAATTCAACATATGAATAATTTCATCTAATCGTAGCTTGTTGTTCCTTAATGACTAATGGAAAGGTATCGATAATTTCCCTCACTAAATGTTGGGCTTTTGATTATTTGCAACAATTTGCTTATCATTAACTTTAAATGGTACTAGCAAAGGGGAAAAACACTTCCACTCTCGTGTGGGGATTCAATTTTATTTTCATATCATTTATTAATCATTCATACAAAAATATATATATATATTCATAACCGTCAAAATCAAATATGGATACGAAAGAAATACAAGTAAAATCAGATACCGGAGATCATATGTAACTTTTAAGTTGTATTCTTGCTTTGTATTTCATTTTGTTAATCAAACCTCCAAACAAATCAACCGCACAATACTTAAAATTAATATTTACCCATATTCATATTTAATCAAAAATTAAAAATAATACTCGTAGTCCCGTATCTATCCTGGGTAAAAAAAATTCATAAGCCATGTGCATAACTTTTGGTCATGTAATATATATCAAATTAATCCAGGATAAGTGGTCCTATACAAACTTAGTCCTTAAGGAATAAGTACAAATATATATAATAGGAATGAACTCTGATTGCGACAGCTATCATCCTAGATCTGACACACCGCGTCCGAAAAAGAAATTTGAACTCATTGATTAGTGCTGAAATAAGTCTTCGTATTCATTAAGATACAGGTATAATTGTTTTCAAAAATATATAGTAAAATTTTCAGATTTATATCTAAAATATCTGAATATATATTAATCATATAATTGCAATTATTTTCATCCTAAAACTAATAAATTTGAGGATAATTTTGATGATCAATAGATCTAATATAAACTTTTAAGATATGGAGAATATATAAATGAATGATCTAAGTTTCTCATATCCGTTCATATATATCTGTTTCTGTAATTAGCAGAAGCGAATATAAGTTTTGATTAAGGAGGAGTTTCTTTATCTGTATCTGTATTCGTATCCGTATTTTTATTCTGTGTGTATATCCATTGATACACCGAGGGCTATTTTCGGCATTTCTTACCGTTCCCAGCGGATCGAAGTATTCCATAAATAATCAGCACAGAGAACGAAATCAAAAGAAAGAAGAAAACGAAATCCAAAGAAAGGAGAAGACCGAAAGCCCACCTCAAAAGCAAAAACTCCCTTTTATTCTCTCTCTCTCTCTCTCTCTCTCTCTCTCTTCCTCTTTCTCTCTCTCTAGCATTTGCAATCTGAGGTCGGAGGAGATCGAGGAGGAGAGTTAGAGAAATGGGTCTCCTTTCAAACAGGTTTTTTTTCTAGTTTTTTGGATTTTTTTTGTGTGGGGTTTTCAATTATTTTGATTTGGGTTTTGTTCTTTTTGATGATGGATCAGGATCGCGAGGTCGAGTTTGAAGCCAGGAGATCATATTTATTCTTGGAGGACTGCTTATGTTTATGCTCATCATGGTCCGTTCCATTTTCCCTTTGATTTTTTAATTTATTTTTCTTTTTTCAATCTAAATGCAACCGTTTTTTTATTTTATAAATAACAGAAATCGCCTCTATGATTTGCATGATTCACATAAAAATTTCAATTTGTTTGGTTTTGAAGTTGATTTAGATGTTTGGATAAACTATAGTAATAGAAAATTACAATTACCTCAATGCCTATATAAACATGTATATGATTATTATATTTAATAGTGAGGATTATGTCAAGAAACTGATGATATTTGAGTAAAATTTGAAGATGAGGGGGGTAAAATGTCGCTTTTGAAGGATTTTTTCTCATTTCTACAATGCTTATGGAGATGTTATGTAATTTAACATTTTCCCTTCTTTGTTTTTGAATGGTGTAATTGGCTGATCTCAGTGATGAATAAAGTTTGACAAAAGGCGTACGCTTGGATCTTTGTTCTTAATTATTTAAAGATGGTATGAGAATGACCCATGAGTTCAAGTTGTACATTTACAAAGTGTTGTGCAAAAGATTAGGTTCCCGCCTGTTAAAGGCCCCTCAAGCTATGGGGTTGCCTTAGATATAAAGTATTATCCTTAATTTTTTCCATATCTTCAAAGGCTTAGTATAATGGTATATAATATTTTTGCCATATCTTCAAAGGCTTAGTGTAATGGTAAATAATTGAAGATGGTATTAGAGCTGATAGAAGTACTACCTTCTCTTGGAAAAGAAGAATGAAATCCTTTCTGATAGGCTCATGTCTTTTCCTAAAACTCTATTACCAAAGAGGCTACCTCATCGTCAATTTTCCCTCAATGAGAATAGATATCTTCAAGTACTTCTTCATCGCCCACATTCTCTCTATTTCCTCCAACATTATTGATAGTGTTTACAGTGAGACGTGAGAACTTCTTAAAGGACGGGAGAACACCCTCTGGTTTGTTATAATTATGATTATCTATATTAAAGACAAACACTTGTTTTATCACCAACAGATCTTATCTCCTATGGATATATTCACCCAGCTCTGCATAGATTGTTGATCCCGTGATCTACGCTATAGCATGTGCATGATCTACTATAAACATCGTGGATCTCATCTACAGATGTACATTGTCTACTATAAACTTCCTGCGTGCTAGTTTAGTTGTATGCTTATTTGGTTGAGATATGCAATACATGTGTTAAGTATATTCTAGGATTATTTCATACCATCACGAGCTCGTATGATGTATATAGATACCCTTTTGTGATGAATGAACAAAGAAACAAAGCAATCTGTAGTTATAGTTAAACTTTTATTCTTAGTTGTTAAAAGAATCAATGGGCATGTAGCGTTTCCTTTTCCACTTTGATCCTTTTGATCTCCCATTTGTCATTATCTTCTGTATGTTCAATTTTATTATGTTTTGATAGAAATTTTATCAAAAATGATACAATTCTTTCAGTGCTTAATCAAACTTATTGTTAGCTGGTTGTTTATGAACCATGAATGTTGAATGGATCTTTTTTACTTGGGTGAGGCATGCTGCAGAGGTCAGCTTGGCTGTATTAAGTAAATACGTTAGTCTTTTATCTTCGCCATGCTCTTTTCATTATTATACTGGATCAAAATTGCCTTTTTAACATGTTCCACAATTTGTGATTTCATTCTTTCTTGCATTGGTGAAGCAACTATTTTTTGGGGCGCTAATGAGCACCATGTTTCATCCTATATCCAATTCGTCGTTTATACCTCTAGTAGCACATAACACCCCTCAACTAATTTATTAGCACTTAGCACCTCTGCATTGCCCTTTTTAGAAGGTATAAATTGCAGATAACACCCCTCTTCTCCATGGATTGAGAAGGGCTAAGTGCTAATAACTTAGTTGAGGGGCATCAAGTGTTTCTAGAGGTATAAATGAGGGAACTTGTGTGCAATTTGCCCTTATTTTAGTTGCATGCATCAAATTCATTTTGTTTTTTCGCGACAGAAATAATGAAGATCTCTATGGATTCAGATTATAAAATTTGTAATTTGTTTTCAATAAAATCGCCTTCCTAGCACTTTAATAGTTTCACTGCATTGTCTGAATTTTGTAACTGGCTTTCAAGTTGCTCTCCAGTCTGAATTCATCATTCTTTATGAGTCTGTACATCATTCATCATCAGTTCATCTATCTTCATGAAACAGGCATATACATAGGCGACGACAAGGTCATACATTTTACGCGAGGCCAAGGCCAAGAAGTCGGTACAGGCACTGCCTTCGATTTCCTCCTTGTAAGCTCCGCCCCTAAACGACCCGATATCCCCTGCCCTAACTGCACCACCCAACTGTCCGACTCCCACGGTGTAGTCTCCTCCTGCCTCGACTGTTTCCTTGCTGGTGGCGACCTCTACCGCTTCGAGTATTCCGTCACCCGCGCCCTCTTTTTGGCCAAAGCCCGTGGAGGCACGTGCACTCTCGCCCCCTCCGACGCTGATGACGCCGTAATCAAGCGCGCCGACCATTTACTTGTCAACGGTTTCAGATGCTATAATGTCTTCAACAACAACTGCGAGGATTTCGCTATCTACTGTAAAACAGGTCTTCTTGTGGCCGAAAAGGGGGTCCTTGGGCAGAGCGGGCAGGTAATATCGATCATCGGTGGGCCCCTGGCAGCAGTCGTGTCGACACCATTCCGGTTTCTTACGACGAATGTGTATGGGATGGTGGTGATGGGGGTCGGGACTTATTGTGTGAATCGGTATTTTGCGGATGTTAGTAATAGGAGGGATGTGGTGAAGGTGGAGGTGGAGGATTTGACGGCAGGGTCAGCAACCGGTAGGGTTCGGGTTGTTGAGGAGGAGATGAATAATCATCAGGTTGCATTGCTTGCGCCTGCTAATTCTTAGGGTTTGTGTTGTACCTTGTTGAATTGGACCATGTTGTTGTTGGTTTGTCAGAATAATTTGGTTTGCATTTGGATAGCGAGGTAATGATGGGCTATGGATTTTTGTTTCCTGTAATGTGTAATGTTGTTCCATGGATGTTACTTTGGTAATGTTTGTACTTTTTTTGGGTAAATTTCGCAAAACTGCCATGCATTTTGGGGGCTAAATATTAGAGGAAACTTGCATGAATTTTTTTCATTAAACTACCATTAATGACGACGGCTAGGATAAGTTATCATGTGCTAGGATAAGTTATCATGAGCTTCACACACGATGACGTGCTACAGACAAATTTGTTCTTTGTATTATATATATTAGAATCTATATTACTGTCCTCCTCTCATGTTTTCAAGGATACGTTAGATCCTTCATTCAAGCTGTTAACGTTGCTTACAACAATTTTCAATATTCCATTTTATTTCCTGCAGTTTTGAAAGTTCTTGCTAGTTTCTCTAATAAATAATGATTACCATAGTTTTGTGCAAACCCCTTCAAAAGTTCATGGTAGTTTTGTGAAAGTTACCTTTGCTTCTCATAAGTATTTCTTCATGGTGATATATTGTTCTCCTTTAGGCTGAAGCAGAGTAAAAGTGATATTTCTAACAGAAGCTTGGCATGGTAATATTAGGAAATGCTGGATTATGAATGAATTACTATTTACAGCGCATGCATGTTGCTAATATTGTCTGTTTGTATTCATGTATTAAACATTTAGGTTTTATCGACAGGAAACAAGCATATTTGAGATTGAATTTTCCTGTGACCTTAAATTTGAACTATGCATTAGGTATTAAACTGACTTTCAATAACTTAGAACTTTGCAGCAATACTATTATCTGCATACTCCTATATATTTGATTTTTTTTTTCTTGCCTTGTCATATTTTCTGATATTTTATAGATTATTACATTTTGCATATGTTCTTCTCGTCAAGCGTATGTATATCTTAACAATGTGAGAATTTCAACAGATTCTCAAACTCTTTCTGATTATATACAGAGAAGAAATGTTGCATCATAAAGTAAATGCTTTGAGCCATGTTGATGATAAAATTATATGAAACCTGCTGACATTGTACATACATTGGTCATGATACTTTTGCAGATTCACCTCGTAGACTACAGGGTTTATAGAAATTTATCATTGCTCATCTTTTTTATCCTCAGAGGGTCTATTTGCAAGTGAAAATAATCTTTATTTCCATAGATTTCTCCCCCTTTTAAGTGAAACATTGTTTGATCCTGTTTCATGTGAGAAAGTAAAAGAGGCTTTAACTTTATCTGTACCTGTGGTTGTCTCTTGAAAAATGACATAATCTTTTTGAAACTTTATCTGTACCTTGAATTGATAATACTCCATTTTTTTCATTAGTATACCATTGAAAAACACAATGTTCAATCATGGAAGGCTCAGAAACTATGAACTGGAGTTACAAAAACTTACAAAATGCACATGAAACTTTAAATCTTTTCAGAGTTGCTCTTGGAGGCAAAGCCAGCTAGCATTCACACACTATGTTGGCATTCAGGAATTTGAAGTACAAATCTTCTAATGATTTGAATCTTACGCTTGAGACATTTAGATCAACTTAGTCAATGAATCTAAATTTTTTTTGTGACATACTTGTATTGATATGCAAGTAATTTGATTTGGCTATAGAGAAATAGATCTATTTCATTATTGGAGTTTGACATGACTGTTAATACAAAGCCCATAACACAATAGTTTACTTAGTTCTGATTAAATCATTTTTTCATAAAGATATATAACTACTCAAAAATAAAAATATTTCATTAAATAATAGAAATATGCTTTTTGATTGTTGAATCCAAAATACAACCAATTGCCAACCTTATGATAGATGCCTTTTAGTTTGGCACAGTGCTCTAAAGGAGGGAGACATGGGTGACCTACTGAAAAAGATAACCCTAGACCAGCCACTTAGGCAGGGAAATGTGAATCATTGAAATTGTTCTTAGGTCCTCCAATTTCTTACAAATTGTCTCAAAATTAGTCCCTCAAATCATATAAGTTGCTATTAGGCCCCCCCAATTATTGTAAATTATTTCAGATTAATTAATCTCAATCAAGAGCAACGCCAGTGATATAAGAATTGGGGGACTAATACCAGTTTCAATGATATGAGGGACTAATTTCAAGATATTAAAAATTTGAGGGACTAATATTAAAAAAAACCCTGTAGAGTATGAAAAATGTATTCCATTTCTCAATTGATTTCCCTTTTGGCTTGGTTTTCAGCTTATGTTCATGTGTAGAGCTTCAAAAACTTCTCTTTTCATTCATATAAAAACAATGGTTATAGTATTTATTTTCAAAAGGCTAAGTTGTTAAATTATAGACAGTGACTACGCACTATTTTGATACTCTTCTGCATGAAAGCATAAGTTGAGTGCATGTTCTTTCTTTTTCTCTAAAGATTAAAAGATGCCGATCCATTGTCCCATCACAAAATATAGACCTCAAATAAATTCAGTGTAACTAACTGTTGAGTTTTGATTTGTCTACAAATATTCAACTCCCTATGAAGGGTCCAACTTGATCAAAATCTTATTATACAATGAATTTTTGATAAATTATAATAGAACAAAAGGATTAGGTAGAAATAGTATCATACCTCTCAAGTTGACTAAAAAAGATTGAGATTTGTGGAGCCCATTAGTTACAAGGGACAAAAGTAGTTAAGCTTGGGTGAAGATAACTTGTTTTGTTGTAGATTTGTGATTAATCATGAGGAAGCAACTAGAGAGCTTAGAAGAAGATTAATGAATGGTTAAGATTTTAAGCATAATGATGCAATGTATGTAGATGTTTTGAAATAGAAAAGTGACGCAAAAAATGAAAGTCAAACAACTTGTACTAAATATCAAAGGAACATAATGGAAATGAAATGTTTGACAACTCTAAGGTTAAAGTATAACAACATCATGCAGGGTGAAATATAAAAATCAAGAATGAAAGATGAAAGTTTGAAAGTAATAAAATCTTTGGTTTTTAGGGAAAGTTAGGGTCTAATTGCAGCCATTTGTATTAATTTTGACGGGTCTGAGGAAAATTGAGGAATTTGGCAAGTAGTGGTGAGAATAAAGCTATTGAGAGAAAAGTACAATAATTAATCTATCGGTGGTGGACATGTTTTTTGCTTAAGAAATTTGAGTGGACTTCATTTAAATAACTCAATTTGTCAAAAAAAAATTATGATTAATATCTTGCTTATATAATATCAACAACATGGTCTATTGGAAACATAGCACTGATGTTGCTTTTGATGATAATCATGGGACGGGACCATGCTTATTGTACATAGTTAGTATTTTGTTCATCATATATTTGTTTTGTAAATTTATATAAGAAAATTATTCAGAGAAAAACCAAAAATTTATCCTCAAATAAATATGGTTTTTTTTCTTTTTTCCTTTTTTTAATAAAGCACATGAATGTATAAATAATGTTTGACAATGATTATGGCGTGGAGATGGTCACCACGCTGAACTTATAATTTGGACGATATCATGGCTTATAGATGCATATAGTAAATTTGATGATGGCACGCTTTACTGTAGAGAACATTTAAGAAAACTATAGTTGGATTTTATAAAATAATGTATTCTATTAAGCTAAATTTTAAAAATGGAAATGCAGTACTAAACTTTAATTTATTAACCCATTGAGCTCAGGTCGGCCTGAAAAATATTATTCCTTTCTCATGAGTTTTTATATGACGCATAGGTTTTGGAGGACGAAAATCAAATCAATATATTGTTTTTTTAAAAGAAATTCTTCTATGGAAAATCTTTTATAATCATCTAACATAGTTTGAGAAGAGAATGTTTTCCCTACAAGGGCAAAACTGTGTTCATAATTGAATTATATGCAAGTATTTATTAATTAAGGCGGCGTCGGTAACTTATAATGTTCAATTCTCATCATAATTTCTAAATTTTAATCTAAGAAAATAGGTTTCTAAGATTATATCAAATAACTCAGGTGTAATCTCATGGATAAATATATATAAAATAAATGTAAAAAGAAGTTCAATTGTGAAGATTTGTGATTGATTAGAGTGACAAATTTTCATTGGCTTCTACAACTTGTCCAAGTTTTTCATCATTCTTGGAAACTCGCAGAATCCCTATTTACAAGGTAACAAATCCATCAATAAGGACAAACTAACATTTTTCTAACCTATGGTAATAAAATATTTCAATTCAACCCCTTTTTTTATTATTAAATTTCAACCTCTCTGACATTATAATAAATAAATTCACGGAATAAGAATGAATAACCTGCTATTCTTATCTCTAAAAATTTATATAATTTACTGTACAGCAGTATGATAAATAAACATCTTCTATTTATTAGCACAAAAGAGGGAACCACAATTAAACATTACAATATGAAACAGCTATTTCTAAATTTTTGTTTATAAACCCAATGTTTTATTCTAATTTATTTTTAAACTCGTCCACTTTCACAATAATTCTTAAATCAAGAAATCAAATATTTTTATATCGGCTTCTATATTTCATCAGCTTTGTATATGATGTCTAAGAAGGCATAGAAAAGTAGTCTAAAATATATTAATTTACATCAAAATATAACAACTTAATCATAAGTATAACAAAGGATTCATTGTGAATGAACCTCTATAGTATCACCCGATTGTGAATAGACTATTTGTTGCAAATAGACCACATGTAATATTGACTCAAGTGCGAATACACCTTATTAGTGAACTTTTTCTACTCTTTTAAAAGTTAAAAAATTAGCAATTAGGGTCTGTCCTCACCAATAGAACTATAGGAAGTCTCAAACATAATGATTTTAAGAGTAAAAAACAATCACTCCCAAAAATAGAACTCAAGGGGTCTAGTCCCAATTAGGTGATACTACAAGGGGTCTAGTTGCAATTAATCCTATAACAAACTAGGCAAAACTATAGCAAAACAATAATATGAGTTTAACAAAAATTCATCATGCTTTTTTTAATTTTATTTTTATTTTTAAGAAAAGGGTTCAAAAATAAGTCGGCGTAAACTTTGGGTTTCTAAGAAAAACCCTCACAAAAATTATCACAAAACTTAGAGAAAAGCGCTCTCTTCCTCTCTCTCTCTCCTCACTCTCTCTCTGGGGGCTGGTTTCTTCTCGAGAGTACAATGCTTCTCTTCTGCAAGGTAAGCAGATCTGTTAACAATGTTAAAATTCTTGCACGCTGCAATCTTTCATCAAAAAAACTTGAAAAGTTTGGATTTTGATGTGTTTTATTCTGAATAGCCATTTGAAACCAAAGGAAGATGCCTCCTTTGTTTTCCAAAATTTCTCCTTTGTTTTCCAAAATTTGTTCTTTAGGGTTTTAGATCTGGGTCTTGTTATATTTCATTATTTTTGTTAATGGGTATTGGGTTTCAGTAGGAATGCCCATTGGAGTCTAAAGCAAGGTCTCTTCTTTTTGGTCCAAAGTTGATTCTGTTAGCTTTTGGAGATCTGGGATGTATTTGTAATCTATTTTTGTGATTTTTCCCTTGAGTGGTGGTGAGATATGTGGTTTTTTTCTGCCATATTTTATCTTCAATTGTGTTAGATTATGAAATGGCCATCAATTTTATCTGAGAGTTATAAAGATGAGGGAACTTGTTCTGTAATTAGAGTATCTTAGTGTCCAAAATAATTTGGGAGTTGGAAGTGGCTACATTTGTAATCAGGTTCAAATAGATTATATGTAGCTTCTCATTCAATTTTCTCATGCTGCAAAATTATCTGATTGCTTTTCTCTTATGTGCTTTTAGTATATTTGAGCTTCTAATTTCATCCTTAATGATAAAATTCGTGCATTCTCTTTTGCAGAAATAACCTTCGTAGCTTTTTGTTCAAATAGAGGTGATGTCATGATTCAAGTAAAATAAGCAGTTCTTCTGTTAATTCATAGTTTTTTTTTCATGGAAGGACTATTCATCGCAACGTTCAGATTTCTCGTTCTCCTGTCAAGTCTCTTGTGCCTAAATTCAACTGTTTGGGGTGCAACAGACCCCAACGATTTCGCTATCCTCCAAGAATTTATCAAGGATTGGAGAATCCCGAAGTTCTTAAGTGGCCTTCGACAAGCAATGATCCTTGTGGTGATTCTTGGCCTTATATCTTCTGTCAAGATTCTCGCATAACTCAAATCCAAACCAAAAACCTACAGTTGCGCGGTACTCTGCCTCAAGACTTCAACAAACTCACTGAGCTCATCAATGTTGGAATCCAAAACAATGAGCTCTCTGGAAGTCTACCATCATTTGCTCAGTTGTCTAAACTTCAGAAAGCGTACTTGGGTAATAACAAGTTTGACTCGATCCCCTCCGATTTCTTCAACGGCCTTACAAGTTTACAAGTCATTGCCTTGGAGAAAAATCCTTTGAATCAGAGCAGCGGTTGGGAATTGCCTTTGGATCTAAAGGATTCTGTACAATTGACTAATTTAACTCTAACGGGTTGTAATCTCGTTGGCCCGTTGCCAGAGTTCTTGGGGAACATGAGCTCTTTAGTGGTTCTTGATATGTCTTATAATAACCTCTCAGGTACAATCCAGCAAGCTATTCTGGAATGCAACTGCAGATCTTGAAGCTTAACAATCAGTTAGGGGATGGTTTGAATGGCTCAATCGATGTCATTGCTTCTATGACACAGTTAGCAATCCTTTGGCTTCATGGAAATTCTTTCACTAGCCCAATTCCTAGTGCTATCGGGGCTTGCACTTCACTGAAACAAGTTTGGCTCAACAAGAATCAGCTTGTAGGGCTTATTCCTGATAATTTGACAGCCTTACCGGAGCTTGAAGTATTGAATTTGCAGAACAACAACTTAATGGGTCCAATACCGAAAGTAGCCTTCAACTTCTCATATTCTCCCAATTCATTTTGTCAGTCCACACCCGGGGAGCCTTGCTCACCTCAAGTTACCGCCCTTTTGAATTTCCTTGGCGATGTGAACTATCCACTGAAACTTGCAACTTCATGGTCTGGCAATGATCCTTGTGATTCATGGTTCGGGGTTTCCTGCTCGAGTGACAACAATGTCTCACTTATTAATCTTCAAAATCTCGGATTGAATGGCACAATTAGCTCTTCACTAGGAAAATTACACTCTCTCGTTGAGATAATGCTTGGCGGCAACAATTTAAATGGCACGATTCCTGATGATATCACCAACTTGTCATCATTGAAGTTGTTGAATCTCTCTGATAATGATATTCAGCCTCCTCTCCCAACATTCAGTAGTAATGTGAAGGTACTTGTCGATGGAAATCCACGATTGAACGTGGCCTCTCCTCCAGGGAATTCACCTGATAAATCACCAAATGGTGGTGGATCAAATTCAAGCGACGTATCTAAAGAATCTAGAAAATCCAAAGTCCTAATAATTATTTTATCGATTGTAGGTACTGTATTGCTCGTTTTAGTTACAGGTCTACTTGTATATTGCTGCCGAAAGGTTAAAAAGGGAACTTTTACAGCACCATCCTCTATCGTCGTCCACCCTGGAGATTCCCCAGATCTCGAGGATGCATCTAAAGTTGTTATTGCAAATAATGTCAGTAACGATGTTACTTCAAGTGATCTCTTGGCAAGTACACGTGGTGGTACAAGCGATACACATGTCATTGAATCTGGTAATTTGGTAGTATCTGTCCAAATTCTCCGTAATGTCACAAAGAATTTCTCTGCAGAGCGAGAGCTTGGCCGTGGCGGTTTTGGTGTTGTTTACAAAGGAGAGCTTCATGATGGTACTCAAATTGCAGTCAAGAGAATGGAGTCTGGAGTGTTGACTAGCAAAGCATTTGATGAGTTTCAGGCTGAAATCGCAGTACTATCAAAGGTCAGACATCGTAATTTGGTATCACTTTTGGGGTTTTCTGCTGAAGGAAATGAGAAACTTTTGGTTTATGAGTATATGCCAAAGGGGGCATTAAGTAAACATCTTTTTCACTGGAAAGAACTGAACGTAGATCCTCTATCTTGGAAGAGAAGGCTTAATATTGCACTGGATGTTGCTCGAGCGATGGAATATCTCCATAGTTTGGCTCATCAATCGTTTATTCACCGAGATCTCAAATCCTCGAATATACTGCTTGATGATGATTATCGAGCAAAAGTTTCTGATTTTGGACTTGTTAAACTTGCTCCCGACGGCGAGTACTCTGTTGCCACTAGACTTGCTGGGACTTTTGGTTATCTTGCTCCTGAATATGCTGGTATGTTTTACTTGCTCAGAAAATTCTTTTACAAATATGTGACAATTTCATCTTTTATTGCAATACTGTCATAAAGCGAACCTATAAATATATTTACTGCAACGTATAATGGTATTAAAATTTTCAACTATTATGTTATATTATATTGGAAATCATTATAAATAGCAAAAATACTAGCTATGCACATGCAATCGATGCCTTTAGTATGCTATTTTTTCTTGTAGCATTGTATTATTAGATACAACAAAAGCATCTAGTTCTTCGAACTGTTATTTTCTTTCTTCAAAACTTTTGCTTTGGCCATAAGAATCCTGCATTGATAAACATTTCCTTCTCTGGTTGAATCCAGTGACAGGGAAGGTTACAACAAAGGTTGATGTGTTCAGTTTCGGAGTTGTTCTAATAGAACTATTGACCGGAATGACTGCACTTGATGAGGACCGACCAGAAGAAACCCGTCACCTAGCCTCATGGTTTTATAATGTTAAGTTCGACAAAGAGATGCTCAGGAATGCAGTCGACAAATCACTTGATACATCAGAAGAAACCTTCGAGGAAATTTGCACCGTTGCAGAGCTTGCTGGCTATTGCACTTCAAGGGAGCCCAACCAAAGGCCAGAGATGGGCCACGCAGTCAATGTGCTTGCTCCTCTTGTTGAGAAATGGAGGCCCGTGAAGGACGACCTCGACGAATCGTTGGGCATTGATTTAGGTCAACCCCTACTTCAAATGGTGAAAGGGTGGCAAGCTGCTGATGGAACAAGCACGAGTTCTTTTAATCTAGATGATAGCAAGGGAAGCATCCCTGCAAGACCAGCAGGATTTGCTGATACATTCACTTCTGCCGATGGCCGCTGAAGAAGTTGAGCACATTTCTAGAGCATGTTGTGGTAAACTCTGATTCCGGCTGTGTGTGTTTGTTGTAAATGTTAATGAACTCAAATGTCTAGTTCCCCTAGAGATCTCATAACATAGAATGAGACTGTATTGGTGGGAGTTGTTTAGATAAAAGAAAATGAATGTCTATTGCTTTTATTTGCTTTCAATGTTGAAGATTCTAGTTGCATCTTCACTCTGTCAAAAAACTTGTTTGGACACGTTCAATGTATATAAAGTAGAAAGATGGATTGGTTGGAGCCTTTCTTGAAACCTCTTGGACTTGTTGATTGTTATAAATCTTCAGTTGAATTTGGCTCTGAACTGTTCTTCATTACATTGTGGGTTTTCAGTTGCCATCATTTTCTTGTGAATTTCCTTGATGCAGAGCAAAATTCTTTAAGGGCCTGTTTGGTTACTTTTTTGTAAAACGCATAGTTGCTGCAGTACCACGGAATTGGGTGATGCAGCTGTGCCTACAGTAGCTGCTAACTCTTCTACGGTAACACGACAATTTTACCCCATGGGACAAAGAAGTTGGTTGTAATACTGTAGCGATGGACACCTACAGTATTACAACCCTAAAACTCTCAAAAATAGTGGCAACCAAACAGGCCCTAAGTGTTTATAGTTCTATTGAAGTATGGGCAACACTTATATTATGATACCATGTCATCTGCATTTGTGTCCAACATAGCGTGTACTAATTTGTCATTGTTGTTTCACATCTCCTCACTGCTTCAGATTTTGTTCTGTATCAGTGTGCCATTATATCCAAATCTGCATGACTGTATGCATGTCCCTGCTTCTTGATTTTTTTTATTTTTTATTTTCCCCTTCTTCCATTTTCATTGAAAATCAATGTGATTCTATCCTTTTGATACTGTGCAAGTGTTATAAACTATCAGTAAAAGTGAGAGTCGTGTTCATATGGTTATTTACTTTTGGCTTAATTGCACACAGACCCCTGTAGTATTGCGTTTTTGAACTTACTACCTAGTTTGGCTTTTAACAGATAGACCTCCTGAGTGAATTTCTTTCGACTCTTTTACCGCGAGTTCTATTTGCCAAAATAAAAAAAAAAGAATAATAATAATCTTCTCTTTCACCGAGGGTAAAATTTTTTTTAAAAAATTCACTTAGTGGGTCGGGTAATAAGAAGGAAGTTTATGAGCAATTAAACCTTTACTTTTTAGTGTAAATTACTTAATATTCACTCTTTCACTTGAGATGTGTAGTAGCTATGCAAACTGCCTTTTTAAGTTGTGGGTTATATAATCGTGAAGGATTTTTTTTTTTTATTTTTCTTGGTGTTTGTATTCAAAACTTGTTTGGCCAGTGGATAATTCTTACCTGTGACAAAGGGAATTATTGAGAGAGGAATTGGCTTATTATGAGAGAGAGAGAGAGAGAGAGAGAGAGAGAGAGAGAGAGGAATTGGCTTCACGTGGATGAGAACATGGGTGTTTCTGATATACTACAAGAATAGATACAATAATGATTAATGAGTAGTAAATAGTAATGCGTGGTGGTGGGGGTTTGATCATAGATTCATAGAGGTCAAGCAATATTGGGACCTTGGTTTGTTTCTTGATATTTGACCCCTACTACTCATCATTTTCATCATGTTTGTTCTGTTGTGGAAATTAACATTATTATTACCATTAGGGTCAATTGCAAGCAAGTTATGCCTCTATGTCTCATGTATGGGTAAAGCAGCTATTTATATTTTATACTCACTGAAGTATTTTATTAGGTGTTAGATTTTTCAAACTTCTGACAACATTGTTTTTCTATTAGATTGAGATGTCACGTGAGAATCACTTGAATAAATTACTTTTAACCCTCAATTTAAAGAGCAATTTTTAGGTTTCAATTAAACCGAGAACAAAAAGTAATTTATTGTCAAGTAATTTTACAGGACATCTCTATCTAACAGAGAAATAACACCATCTTGGATTCAGAAGGTGTAATACAAATAAAATAGTTAGCGAACGTATGTAGAGATATACGTCTATGACAGCATGTTCTTTTTAAAGGGTTGACTGTTGAGTGATGCAAGAAATACTGTTGTTTAATTAATTTTTATTTAATTGATTAGGTACCTTTTTCAGTATGTTGTAGTGCATGTTACGTGTATTAAGTACTTTATTATAGTTATGCTGACTATTCTCTTTTTTTTTTTTTTCCTGCCCCCCTTATTTGACCAACCTCTGGCTGCCAATTAACATGAGTCTAGAACTAGTTTATCAAAGTAAATGATAAAAAGTCAAGTGAGTTTACCTGTAGTTCATTTTTATTTCATTCCTTTTGGAGATTTGACTTTCTAATTACTGTGGGCGACGATATTTTCGAAATAACATGCGATGAATATTTTTAAGCATAATCACAGATTCACAAATGAAATTATCTCAAGGCCCTCAACCATCTCCCTGATTTAAAATAAACCAATATAATAAAGCATCTGGCTAAGTTTTACAGAACAAAAATCACACGACTCTAGTTTAGATTGTTTTATATACTTCTAAAAGCAAAATGAAATAATATGAGCAGGCAGTGGAATTATTGGTAATGCAGTTCAATGAGACTGATATTATAGATGGAAAACCTTACATATGTCATAGAAAAACCTTTTTTTTCCCCCAACAACCAACACATATAACAATGTTATGGAGAAAATATTATTAATTCGATACATGGCTCCAATGTTGGACAGATTAATGTGCTTTTTTGTTGATTGAATCTGACAGAATCACAGTGAGCTTGAATCTGACTGAAGATGGGGGGCAAATACTTTGAAGACCTCTTCATATATTGGCTTCTTGAAATGCACAATCTACTCACATATTCAACAAACCAAGGAAAGGAATCAGAGACTACAGAAATTAATTCCTCACCTATTTTCTTCATTTGAGAACTATGTAAAAGAAGAAAAGTCACTCACAAGCTCAAGCAATTGTTGTGGTGTCATCCATGACCACTCTCCAAACTCTGGCTTTTCACTTCCATCACCAGCAAGGTTAATCTCTTCATCCTTTCCAGTAAATCTGAAGAGAAACCTGCACAAATGGTGAAAGAAATTCATCTGACCGACATGTTAATTAATACAAACCGGCCACAATTTGTTGATTATTACTCTAACATGTTTCAGTATATAAGATTTCTGTAGCAGGAAAAGGTCTAAGCAGGATGCAAATATTCCCAGGTCCAATATCACCCTATGTGGTCCAATTTCGTCAGAGTAGTTCCCTCCAGTTCCCTTCGACCCTATTTGGTTATAAACATTATACAACCACTGACAACTATGGTTTTTCGTTGAAGATTTTCTAACATGTTTGAATATAATTATGTGACAGTAAAAGGTGCACATAAAATGCAAATACTCGCGAAAACAAAAGCAGAGCAATAGGTCCCATTTCATTACAACTTGGCTCATAAGTTTCTATCTCCCTCTCTCTAAGTAAAATGCATTTTGATCTTCAATTATAAGGAAAGTGCTCATAGTTAAAGAAACATGTTAATGTTTGCATTGACATCTCTTGCCAGACATGGCAATGAGACTCCAGATATTTGGTGCAGATTTCATATATAGTATAACATTAATTATAAGCAAGCTGAAAGCAAGAGAACTAGGTTGTACAAAGTTATACAGGAGTACAATTTGGAGTCAATGATCCAAACTTAAGCTACCTGCTAAACTTCAATGCCCATTGTTTAATCCCCTGTCAATATACTAACAAGTCCCTCTTGTGAACAACCTAGAAGAAAATGACTGTATACGAGTAATACTGTAATAGAAACACCAAAAAGGAACTCATTTTCAACAACATAGGTGAGACTAGCTGAATGGGCTTCCAAAATCAAAACAGAAATCTAGAAGAAAAATCTAAGAGAACATGACTGTGTTAAAGCAATGCAGACACTGAAAAGAGTAAAACTTATACAAGCTCATTCTTCTCAATAAATATTGCTGACTCAAAATCATACCAGGAGCCATCATTAAAAATGTGAAATTATATTCCTGCATCCATCAATCCTAAAAAGTGCAAACTATAATCTACACAAAAATTGAGAGTGCAATTCTATTCAGTGATGAAAAAAGGTGACATAGGCAAGAGCCTTAAGCACAGGTTTTTTTCTATACCTGTGGAGTTACAGAGCTGCATGGTTAGCCTATGTCTAAAACTAACATATACACAAGATATTTCTATACCTCTGGAGTTTTAAATGCCTCATTATTTTAGAGACCTATTTGAGTAACTTGAAACATTTCCTTCAATGCATACAACACAAAATTTTTGTTCCCAAATAAAAGAAGGAACTACTTCTGTATTGTTTTCACTCTTTTCTTATCCAATATCTTCCTCCTAAATGACTATTAAACTATCTAGATGGAATTAGAAGCACGATTATAAACTAACCAGAATTGAGTGTAACTGGAATGCAATCAAGCTTTTTCCAGCTCAATAGGAAGATATCCAACCTCTGGCTAAATATAATGCCTTGCACAAGTTCTCTACAAACGCTAAAAATTGTAAATGTCTCACTATATTAGGAGTCCTTGTAGTATTACTGAACATCTCACCGGAGAGGAACCTTTATCTTTTGGTTCAAACTTGAGCTTGGATCGTATTCAACTATACACAACTAGATTATCTTTTTTTCTTAGAAATTAGAAGTATGGTAACATATTCTTCTTATAAATGACAAATAAATTGACTAGTTGAAACGATAACTTCTTCAGCTCTCCAAGTAGAGAAACTTACAAACAAAAATCAAAGCATACAGTCAGCCAAACAAGGGGGAGAAAAAAGAACAGGAACAGCATGGTAGTAAATAAGCTCCTAAAATCAACTTATTAGGTATTAAAGGGCCTTCCTTAATGTTCAGTCTATATCCAATAAAATATTTAATATCCAATTATGGCCATTGAGGTTGAAGTAACAAGCTTACCACTTCTGTGCTTGACCGTTCCAGTTTGTTCCCCATTCTTTGTTTAATCTTTCTTTCAGTTCAGGAGGGAAATCATATGTTAGCCAGTAAGGAGCCTGCATCGACATTTAAGATACATATAAGGATACCCACAAGGGAAACTTTAATTCTTTGAATCAGTATATGAATTCATTTTCCATCAATTTCATTGCATATGTAGGGTAAAAGCAAAAGGCATATATTATATAATGGCTGACAAGAATGCACAGAACATACAAAAAAGACGAGAAAGATGTTCCCCAATGCAGCTAGCAAAAGGTAAAATAATGCACTTCTTTATTTTTTTTTTTTTTTTTTTGGGTTTTTTCGATATTGGTCCCCCAAATGTTCAATATTTTGAAATTAGTCCTCCAAATCTTCATATTTTGAAATTAGTCCCCAAATCCTTTAAGTGCTTTGAAATTAGACCCCAAATCCTTTGAGTGTTTTGAAATTAGTCTTTCTTGTTAGCACCAGGTTGAAAGATTTAGGGACTAATTTCAAAATACTTAACACATTTGGGGGACTAATTTCAAAATACTTAATGATTTAAGGGACTAATTTCAAAATATGAAGATTTTGGGGACTAATTTTAAAATATGAAAGATTTGGGGGGACTAATATCGAAAAAAACCTATTTTTGTCATTGTTAGAATTGCAAGAAGAACAA
The DNA here is from genome assembly GCA_012295165.1 of Asparagus setaceus. Classification (NCBI taxonomy): domain Eukaryota; kingdom Viridiplantae; phylum Streptophyta; class Magnoliopsida; order Asparagales; family Asparagaceae; genus Asparagus; species Asparagus setaceus. Next base: position 35,554,373 of record CM022708.1, on the reverse strand, counting down.
CTTAAACAACAAACATCTTTCCAAACAGTGGTGTACCTGTTTTATATTCTATAACAATTACCTTCTTGGATAATATTAAATTGATAAATTCCGCTTATGAATGGTGTATTTTTTTTTTCTCTTTTTCGATTTTTTCCCTCGATGAGCATGTGTGTATGCTGACGATGTAGATCTCATTTCCTTCTTTTTTTTCTTTTCTCTCTTTGTGAGGGTGGCGGTGGGTGTTTCAGGGGTGAACTAAGTATTTACTTTAATGCTCTTCATGAAGTTTGCTTGCTTAGATGATGATTTTGAAAAGTCTTGTTTCCCTTACCACCTTCGCTTTCAACTTTGCTGAAAAGAGGAAATTCTTTAAAGCAGAAAATTGGTTAAATTTTTCCAGAAAATGTAAAATCTCAGTCATCTATTTAAAACAACTTTTTCTCCCATAGTACCTTTTCTTCATCAATGACACCTTTTCTGAACCGTACAAAGGTGGATCCACCCACAACAAAGTGGGGTCAAGGGACTCCACTTTGTCATGGATGGACTAGGACCCCAACCTTAATAAAAAAGAAAAGTCATCCAATTGAAAATCCAATCCCACAAATATACTTGGTGATCCCACTTAAAAAAATTGGCGACCACACTACTATGCCAATCTCACAACTACGAGAAAGTATGAAATGATCCCCAATCCATGACATTTAATATACACCAAAAGGATGACAACCCTTGGATCATTGGACATCAAGATTTATGCACGGATCCAAGAGTTGACACCCATTTGGTGCATATTTAATGCCATGGACCAGGTCCACTGGATACTTTCTTCCACGACCACACTCGAACCCATCAACTAAAATAAAAAATGAAAACGTCCCTTGATGATCATATCTGCTCTCGGTATCCTTTCGCTCTTTGCTACAATCCACAAGCCCTAGGTGATTCATCACCTCCTCCAACCTCTAGTTCCTCCTCGCCTCTTCCTCCACCCCTAGGTTGGTTCCTCCTTCTATGCCTTAGTTGCCACTCCCTCGACTCCACTCTCCCCTCTATAAGAGTGTGATTCACACTGTTGATGTCCATAGAGCTCTAGATTTTCTAATTTGAAGGGGATATGTGATCTTTCAAAGAAGATGGTGGAGACTAAAAAGCATAAGATCTATCATGTGGTGTATTTGCTTTTTAAGATTGCATTGATTTACCCATGACTAAGGCAACTGTGGAAAAATCTTTTTCAGCAATGAAATTGATAAAGAGCAAGTTGCGGGATAAAATGAGTGATAATTGGCTTAATGATTGTTTGGTGATTTATATTGAAAAAGATGTATTTGATAGTGTTACTAACGATGCGATGATGTATTTTTTTCCAAGATATGAAAACTTGGTGAGAACAATTGTAAAATTTTAAATTATTAATTATATAGTGACCATTTTCCAAAAATCCTGGATCCATCCGCCACTGGGACCGTAGATGATGTTTCTCACCAAATCCACGCCCTCCATATATCATCTTAAAGATCAAATGTCTTTTAGACATACATTTGCAAAGATTTTCTGAATAAATGTCATCTAGGCATGCATTTGAAGCTTGTGGCCACATTGACACCAGTCAGGCATATAAAAAATCCTTAAAACATTTAGATTTTCTCCATTCAAATGAAATAAACAGAACAATGCTGATGAAGTTTTGAGACTTGAGGACAGATTTCTAAGCATAAATATATGAGAGAGTAACTCCCTAACTTTATCCCATATGTAAAACAATGCACATTGCAGCAACATTATGTAAATAAACCGAGATAAGTATCCAATTTAACTTATAAAGGAAAAAAATTGCACAAGTAAGCAACAAATGATTCTTTATTGTACAAAACTACTTGTAATATTCATGATAACAAGTGAGAGCGTACCAGTTATTATAACCACACAAAGGTTATTCCCACTAATGCAATCAGTAGTTGCTTTAACAAGTTAACAATCAAACAAGTGATTAAACAAGCACAACACACATATTCTCGGACAAATTGCAGGCATCCGGCCTCATCTATACTTTCAGTAGCACTTATCACCCCTCAACTCATTTATTAGCACAGTAAAACCCGATCACCCTTCGATTCATAAGGAGAGGGATTTATCCGCATTTATTTTTCTCAAATTGTGAATCTGAAAGTGATGAGTGCTACTAAAATAGTTGAAAAATGATAAATGCTACTGAAGGTACAGATAAGGGTTTATCTGCAATTTCCTCTACATTCTCCCCAGACATTATCAGTATAGGATCCTAAATCAATCAAATAACTATACCATGGCAACTAAATGCAATGCCTTGTCCATTTGTTATAATTTACATGCAAAAATTAAGAAAACAAAAAAAATTCAAACCTCAGCAACAATCTCCGCCGATGTGACTCCAGTCTCCTCCCTCAATTCTCTAATCGCAGCAGCTCTCAAATCCTCTCCTTCATCTACACCACCCTATAAACAAACACAAACAAAAATTACAATCCTCAACTCAATTCTCTTAAAATTTTCACAAATTGACGATCACCTGAGACATCTGCCATGATCCTGGCATATCAAGCCTCGACGCTGCAAAAACCTAGAAAAATACCAGAAAATTCAAATTAAAATTCGGAAAAAAGGAAAGAGAAACCCTAGATCTGAGTAAAACCCTAATTTGACCTTGTTAGAGCAGTTAATGAGGCAGATTCCGACGTTCTTTCTGTAGCCAGGGGGAGGAGCCTCCATTGATGAGAGGAGATTTTGGGGAGCTCGAGTCGAGTAGTGGCAGATCGGTAAATTTGAAGAAGGTTGTGAGGGTAGAAATGGAAACGGAGTGGCGTTTATTCAGGGCTGGGAGCTTTGGAGCCAATGGGGTCGTGGGAATTGGTTTGACGATAATGCCCATGACTTTTACGAAATAGACGACAATGCCCAAGTTCTCACTTTGGCGCCCCAGAGTCTTACCTTTTTCCACTTTGATACGCCCAAAGTATTTTTTAAGAGTTTGATACCGTCAAGGTTTCAGCTCTATTTCACTTTAGTACTATGTTCATGTTTTATTAGATATTTTTGTTAAATTTGCATTATATTATTTAGGTCTATTTTGCTCAGTTATTAGGAATTCAAATGGGCAGTGTTTCCAGTAGCAACGGAAGGAGGTATAACGTGCTAACCACTTGACATATTTAGCATAAATATGTATAGGAGAATCAAAGTGAGATGAGATTAAAAATTTGGGATATCAAAATGCTAAAAAATGCTTCCGGATATCAAAGTGAAATATTAGGGTAAACTGTGAGGGCGGCAGAGTGAAACTGAATTTATTTTCGATGATAAAACTTCGCATGATTAATTTTCTATGATACATGATAGTTCTATAATATCATGTTTTCCTTTCCTGCTTTGAATTTATTTCTGTTGAGGGACCTGCACAAAGCTTCGGTTAAATTTTTTTTATAAAATGAAAGTGTTAAAAAAAAAAAAGAATTTTACTTTTAAATGAAAGTGATCACGAAACTGTAAAATTGAAACTGGTTTTAGATAGATCGAGTGTTTTTTTTTAAAAGATGAACCTAGCACTCACTTCAAAAACAAGATGAAACTAGTACGAAATTAAAAAAAGAGCACGACAACTAGTAGTTTATCTTAAACTTAACATTCCAGTCCCTAAAAAGATCAGATTTAACTTGGGGAACTGTTGAGCATATAATCATCAAAGGGAGGACTATCAGATAATTTAACCTACTCCTTCAAAACCTCAAACTCGAATACAAACCACTCCAAAAAAAAAAACCTCCTTTGTGTCTTCTCCTCTCTATCATCTTAAGAGAATCGCTGAGCAAACGTCGATCCATCAACTTCAGGTACTTATTCCCTCTCTAGGGTTTTAATTTTGGTTTCCATGATTGATTTCTTGAATCCTTTTGATGATGCAGGAATGCGAGGATCGATGGAACGCTGGTAACTGTGGTGAGGGATTTATACAAACAATTTGATCTCATGCATCAGGTTTTGGCTCTCTGCTCTGATTTTATTTCAATATTTGGTTTTTTTTTAAAATTAAAATTGGAGTGAATACTTAAAATATCTTCAGCATTTAGCAGGTTAATTTTGATTTGAACTGTTATCTGACATAAAGGACACTATGTAAGATGCTTTGAAGTTTAAAATGTTAGAATATAAAAATATAACCCTCACCACAACTTCGAAATTTTGGTGTAATAGTTAGGGACTTTGACACGGTATCAGAGCAGCCCATGTTCGAATCTCACTGGCCAGAAATTTAATGCGGATAGGCAGAACAACGACCGCCTTAAAGTTTTCAAAGTACAAAGTTTTTCATATGACTTCAGGTGTGTGCTTTCTGGCTGATATTTGTCTATTCATTTGACAGTAAATCAATAAACCTGTTAAGCTCATTCCATGCTTTTCAGTATCAATTTTGCAATAAATGGACATTTGTATGGTTATTAGCTCATTTTCAAATCCATTAAAGCAAATTTTTTGCCCATAAATTTCTTGGTGATGCAGAGTCAAAATAGCAAGTTGTTTAAATAGAAATCCATGAGAATTTAAATGCTAGAGCTTCAAACTGTCAAATGCTTAAAGTTCAAATCCGCTAAAGTGTTCTATTTCTTTTTGATTATAAATCAATTGGTTTTGTGCAATCAAAACTAGTAAAGTATTTAAAGCTACGGCTTATACTATTGAAAATCTAACAAAATTTGGTATGATTTATCTAGTAATTTTGAAACTCTTATGCGTTATAAACATTATAAGGCACATTCAAAACAACTTGATTTTGTTAGCCCGTCCATTCTGTGGCCAACCTATTAATGTGTGGGCAAAAAGAAAAAAAAAATCAGATCCCATTTGAATTTCATTGAGGTCAACTTTAGCAGTTTGAAATTTTGATTGGAAATTGATGGATTTAGATTGAAAGAATTTACCTCTTAACTCCATTTGAAAGTAGTCTCTGTCTCATACACACACACACGCTCGCATACCTGCCAGAAATAGAAGGAGAAATAGGAGGGGAAAAAATAACTGTTTCAAATGCAATGCAGCCTTAAAAAGGGATTGTTGATCAGGAAAAGGTTGTATTTCATCAGAAGTTGAAAACTGAAGATAACCTGCACTGGAGACAACAAATCAGCGCTAAAATAGAAAACCCATGTCTTTATTTGGATTGAATCCACCGTATATTACAACTTGGATTTGTTACAAAAAACCATACCAAAATTAGTAACTGTCAAACCTTTAAATCAGAAACTTCTCCTACCCTTGTACTCATCTCCAATCTCCCATTCTCCAAACTCCTTTACATCTCCCATGGCCTCCGACTCGAGTTCCGATGCCATAATGAGCTCCTCATCTCCCATGCCCTCTGATTCTGTATTAGATGTTGAGACCAATTCACGTCCAAATCAAACTCCAACTCCGTCAGGTCCGATATCGTGTGATCATGGACAGGATCGCGCACCTCCACCAACGCATCATGAAATGTTCCGACCATCATACTGTCCCCCACCCCCGCCTCACTACGATCCAGCCTATGCTGCCCCCTCCGAAAAAAAACCCGAAAGTTGTTCGTTATGTCGTGTAATCACGACAACCATCCTCTTGATTTTTCAGTTTACGATCTTCACCTTTTTCGTCTATCAAATCTGTAACCCCGAATATCCTTCTGTGTCCATCACCTCCGCCGCTGTCTCCTCTTTCACAACCTCCTCCAACTCCTCCACAGTTTCTTCCGATTTCACCCTCACATTCTCCATTCGCAATCATAACCAAAAAATGGGTGTTTCTTATAGTGGAATGCGTACCTATGTTGATTTTGGCGTTGACACCATCGGAAGCGAGAAACAAGATAAGTTTTCGCAAGATTCTGGGGAAGAAACAAGCAAGGAGGTAAGGGTAACGGAAATGAATAAGGGTGTCACTGCATCGACGATCAAGGCGATTAATGACGATCTGGCGAGCAATGGGGTGGTGAAGTTTGTCGTCGATATGGATGTGTTAATGAGTTTTAGCAAGATCCTTTGGTTCCCGAGATTCTTGGAGGTGACTTGTCCTGATTTAAAGATTCATTTCGTGAACGGGACGGAGAAAGGAGCTATGATGGGGCCTGCGGTTAAATGCAATGTTTTAAAGTGAGGAGTTGGAAGTGATGGAGATGCAGCTGTTCAGTATGAACATCTGAGCAAAGTCAATACGAAAGAAGCCGATGACGATGACATGTACTTAATTTCATCCTGGAGACTATATATGGCTATGATTTTATGTGAAAATTCAATTGGACCAGCCTTAGATCTGTAACATACGTTTTCACGATTGTTTGATTCTGGAATTGATCTTTTCGTTCATTTTCATTATGATTTCTACAGTGAAACCTCCTTGCCTTCTTTATTGTGAGTTCGACTCAAGTTGTTTGAGTTCCACTCTTTCTGGCTTCCTTGAGAACTTGTTATTTGTACAAGTCAGTAATTTACAGTAAAGTCTATGTGCAGGGATTAATATGGGGACTCCTGGTCATCAAAGCATTCAGTTAGAAGAACAGCACTGTTTTAAAGCTGATACAATAACAAGGTTTCTTTGAGTTAAAATGGTTAGTCAAATGCGATATGATCTATATATTCTTTCAGAAAAATATATAATTTGATGTTTATTATATTGGATTAGACTAAATAAAATAAACATATCAATCCAACTAAGCACTCAATAAGATTTCATTTGTGGATATATAAATAATAAATCTTCTCAGGAAGTACTGCAGGTTTCTTATTCAGTTATTTGCTGTATTATGGAGGAACAGAGTCATTCTTCTTACTGTAGTCACACCAAAGATCGGCATTAGGTTCTTATTTCCTTTTGTTAGTTATGAATAAATTTATTATGCATATACAGGATTAAGAATTTCTTGATCAAACTCGGGAAGAGAGAGTTCTAGGTTAGAAAGATGAAGAGAAAATCTAGAAATGTCTCCTAGAATTGGTAGAAATAAAACAAAATATAACGAAAATAAATTTAGTGAAAATGTGAGGAGGAATGAGCATGTAATACAGCTTTATGGTCCAAAATACTCTTGAGATCACCCTTTCTTGGTTCTTAGGACCAATTGTTCAATGGTGAAGTGAAGAAACGGGAATGAAGCGCGAGCAACTTCTGAATTTTATGAGGTCTTCTAGTACAATGGAATTACGGTAAAATTTTATAAACGGGGTGATCTGTATGTAAGAAGTTAGAGGTTACTACTACTGCGGATTTGGTGAGGGAGAATCATTTGAGATGGTTTAAACATGTGTCAATGTGCCTAGTCAGAAGAAAAGACAGGATCCTGGTTGAGCACCAAGGATTAAAGAGGTAGCTAAAATGACAGAAATCAAAAGGAGACAATATTTAGTTTTATTTGAAGAAAACTATTCATGTAGTTGTCCCCAAAACTTTGACATAAAGGGTTTGTATTTGTGTCGGTATATGGTTGCGACAGAAACATTAACTGCAATGACAAGTGCACATAATGTACTGTTGAAAAACTACTTTAACTACTTAAACAACAAGTAATCAGGTGGTTGTTCGACGAGGTAGTTTCAATACATTTGCTTCAGCTTAATTGTTGATCATGCATATTTTCTATGGGACAGTGACATTGTGACTATGATATATCCTCTCTTTCTTTGCCTTCACAGAAAAAATTAAGGGTTAATTGCGGATAGACCCCATGTAGCATCATTGTTTTGAACCTACTATCCCTCTAGTTTTTTTGTTGCGGAAAGACCCTCTGATTGAAATTTTTTTTACTCTTTTACCCTGAGAGAAAGAGAAATTTGTTTTTTGACAAATAGAACCCATGAGCGTAAAAGAGTCAAAAATTACTTAGGGGGTCTATCTACAACAATAAAACTAGAGCGATACTAGTAAATTCAAAACAACGATACTGCAGGGAGTACTCTATTTGCAGTTAACCCTAAATTGATCTCTATGTATCAACTTTCAACATTCTCTCTTTCAAGGGAAAGTTAATATCTACATTTTTTATTCTGGCATGAAAATGGAGGACTGGGGGTAGAGTATGTTATACCGATAGTCATCATTGAGGAAACTGGAACATGAACAATTTTGTGATGGAGTCTTAGATATGACTTATTGAATGTAGAGATAATCTTGCTTGCATATGTTTAGCCCTTCATACAATTTTCTTTGGCTGTTCTTATCGTATTTTTTAGCATCCTCATTAATCAGTGACTTACAGGATTCTAATGTATTTGCAGTGATTTTAACTTCTCAGTTGATACTCTCAGAAGCTGGATAGGAGTTCCATCATCATGGTATGAACTTTCTTCCTCATTTTGCTTTAGTTTTCACCCTTTCTTACTATTATCTATGGTTTTTTAATCTAAATGTTAAAAGTGATTTTATATGCTTTTTTCCCTTATGCTAGTTACAATTCAAACCCTACACTTAGTCGCATGCTTAGCATCTAAGTTTGTGACGTAACTGCGTCAGTAATATAATAAACCTTCTCTTATTTCATCAAAGAGTGGTTAATGACTACAAAACCTCCACAAAAGGACGAGGCTCTTTGGTCAATGACAATGAATGCATGTGTCACTTGGTGATTAATATAAGGGCCACCACAGCCAATAAGAGAAGAAAGTCAGCAAATTGATAATCTATTTTAGTAGTTTTTTTTAAGATGATAATACTTTTCATTTCTAAGAAATTTTCTGTTTTTATACATCAATTTCATAGGGGGTATCAACTATTATCTTTTTACTATAATGTTAGCTTAGGAGGAGAGAGTTCCTTGTAGATAGAATCTAACCATAAACTTATGAGCTCGTCTCTATCATTTTAGATGTCATTTGGGGAAAAAAAAAGTGGGAATCTATTGAAAACACGCTTAAACATTGTTCTGCTATAAAATAAGGTTTAAAAAACAGTGGAGACTTTAGGGTATGAGAAAGTGTATTTTCTCAAGGAAAGTTAATTAAAAGTGAATTAGATTAAATAATTAATAAATAATAGATGCATCATCTTAGAGGAATATAGATGATTTTAAAAACCAAGCTTACATTGACATTTGATAATTTATATTTATTTTATTATTATTATTTTCCCTATAAATTCAATCGTTGCTTGTGCATACCCACACCCCAAACCCTAAGCCTCCCACAATGTCCAAACCCAAAGAACCCCTCCTCCTCGACGCACCTTATTCCTCCCTTCACCCTGGTCGTCGCCGGAAAATCCTCCGGTTTGTGATCCCCGTCACCGTCCTCCTCTGCGTCACCGCCTTCGCCCTCGGCCTCCACGCGGGCTTCGCCCTCCGCCCTAAAAACCTCCACGTCTACATCTCCCAAGCCAAACTCAAACACTTCAACCTCATCGGCAACAACACAGTTCTCTCTAAACTTGATGCTACAATTGTCTTCAGAAACCCTAACAAGTTTGCTTGCGTACACTACAAGTTGGTCCATGCAACAGGTTTCTACCAAAAAAGCATGGTTGGTTCAGTTAGACTCAGTAAATTCAAGCAAGCCCATGATAGAATCAAAACCTTTGATGTAGAACTTGAAGGGAAATTTGCTCTGCCTACGAATTGGAGGGTGGAGGAGTTTTATGAGGCGAAGGAGAAGGGTTTTGTTGATTTGGAGGTTAGGGTTTATAGTAGGATCAAGTATAAGACTGGATGGTTGAAGACCAAGAAGAGGTCCTTGATGGCTATTTGTGGGCTTAATAGGGTTGCTTTGGCTAGTAATGAGAGTTTTAGTGTTGGAGGTGAATTTAGAGGCACTAGGTGTGCCGTTTGTTGATACTGATGATTATATGCTTAATTGTTGTGTGATTGGGTTGTACTTTTATTTTATACTCTATTAGGAGTGAAGGGTATGTTAGGGTGTATGTGTTTATGGTTGTAATTTGTCGTTGTAATGGTTATACCTAATAATGAAGGAGATCAGAATAATTTTTTTGGTCAATGAAGAAAACTTTTCATTAAACCAATTGAGAATTACAAGCTCAAACTCAGGCATATATACATGTAATATTCAGAAAGCCAAACAAGAAAAATGCATCATCACACACATATAATCACCCCTGGAACCATATTATTACAAGGAATCCACCCATGCTCAATCTCAGGCATACATATAATATTCAGAAAGCCAATTGATTCCATACTAAACTCCTCAGCCGAAACTGAAGCCATTGCATTATATCAGTCCATATGACCGCATTGAATTGGCATTCAAAATAGATGACATTCAGGTAACACCTCGCAGAGAACACAATTAGTAGATGTAGTGTTAGTAAAAATAAAGAAGGAGAGAATTTATGAGGCGTGAAACACTTTCCTTAAAGAAATATTTGCCCCCACTTGATATTTAAATTTGCTTCGGGTTAATGCAAATTTTCTTCCCAGGATACAACAGAAAAATTAAAAATTCCACAGTCACAACTTTTCAAAACACCCCTTGATAAAACAGACATTTTCCAACAGTAAAAAAATAATCATTTTCAACAGTCTAATTCCAACAGTCACTTGTCTATTGATATTTTGATAAATTCAAAATTTTAAAATAATAATAACAGTAATAAAGAAATAATATATTCAAAATCATGCATTTTTCGCTCTACCCGCACGCGGGTTTAGAGGTCTATGCTTTGACCCATTTATCAAAGCCCAATAATCATTAAATCTTTTTAAACCTCTAAAAGAATGCTCAAATATCCGATGTGCAACTATCTTTTTTTTTACAAACAAATACTAACATGTAGCAATACTCATACTACACAGGTCCAAGTCCAAACTTTGCCTCCAGTAAAGACTTAAATTTAGGGTCAGTTTGGTATTGCTGGAGCTTATGATAAGTTGTTTATAGCTACTTACAGAAGCAACTTATATAAGAGGCTGAAAATAGGTGTTTGATAGTATTATATCAAGCTACTTTCAAGAGAAATAAGGTGTTCGATAAAACTGTGGTTAAAGATCATTATGAGTAAAAATGACCAAAAAGACAATAACCCTAGCTATGAAAATAGACGATATAACTTAAGGATAGATAAGATAATAACGCTAAAAGCTAAAGGGTATATATAGTTTTAAACCCATAAAAGTAAAATTGTTTTTAAAAGCAAAAGCATTATCGATTGCTTCTAAAACACCCTCTTAAAATAGTGTTCGATAAGTACTACTTTTCGTTGCTTCTTAAAAATTAAGCGAAGTAACCTAAAAAACAATACCAAACTGGTCCTTACAATTTGCTATACTAATTATTTTTTCTCCAAATTAAAAGGTCACCATCAATTTTTCTTGAAGAGGAATTTTCCAAGTTCAACGATCCCTACTTCAAATTTTAAATTTTTAAAAAGAAATTGATATCATCAAAAATAAATTGTTAAGTAGAGAAGTGGCAGTTAGATACGCAAGATATGATCAGCATTAATAGGTGGACCAATGGAAGGTTTAGCTGAGATGACTTGGATATTGTACTTACCATGGTGTAATAGTTTATTGTTTTTACCTCAAAAATAAAAATATTCATTAATAAAGGATAAAAATAATGTTACCAGCATGCAATTCGTTTATTAGCGCTTATCATTCTTAAGGTTAACATTTTGGGAATAAAAAGTGCAATAACTCTTCCCCCATCCACCTGAAGGTTAGTAAGTATTAATAAAGAAGCTGAGAAGAAATTTTTTTATTGAAAGTATAAACCAATTGGATTATCTACAGCTAAAGGGTAAATTTCACACAACTTCCTAAACTTTGGGGTTTCTCACCCACGTAAACTTTAACATTTTTCACCAGCCTCCCTACTTGTAATTTGAAAATAACTAAAATTATTCTTGAGAGTAAAAAATCTCGAATTTAATCATTTGCCATTTAAATACAACGTATCCTCTCCTATGAATTTTGTGAATTTTTTTCCCCTCTCAAAAAAGTTTACTTATCTACAAATTACATGTAAAGCGTCTGATAGAAAATGTTCAAAGTTTGGGGAGATTTTGTTAGACACCCTAAAGTTTAAGGGACTTATGTGAGATAAATAAGTTTAGTGGGATTATGTGAGAAACCCCGCAAAATTCAAGGGGTCGTGCGAAATTAACCCAACAATTACCTTTGGACGTCCGGAAAAGCTGTTTTCGTAATGAATTCTGCATGAGTGGGCTTGGGCTTCAGATCATGATATGGGCTAAAATGGGCTAATTGTCGAATTTTCTTATTAATGTATAACGACTTATGTTTAAGTTTTATTGGGCTAATACTTTATGTCCATAGATTTTTTTAGGGTGCTTGACCAGGAAGTATCCCCACAGTGTTTTCAGTATGGGACTAATCACCCCTCGGGGTTCGTGGCTACTCGGCGGTCGATTTTGACAAATAGTAGCTCAACACGACCTTTTGGTCCGCCTCTGTCTAAGCGCAATGGCTTACACCGCTACCACCCTTCCCAAGTTACTTTATGTCCATAGATATACTTGTGCCATATAAATCTAAACTGAAAGGGTTTTTTTCCTTGGAAACCACTTTGAAAAACAAGTTATTTTGTAGAAATCACCTTTCATTTTTAAATGCCTCAATCTTAAGAAAACAACTCATTATATTTGTCTGACAAGTTTTTAAGGGACTGTTTGGTTTGATTGGAAATGAAGGGAAAGAAAAGAAAAAGAAAAGGAAAATAAATTTCCATTGTTTAGTTAGAAGGAAAGGCAAAGAGAAAATGAAAACAAGAATCTCGAAGGAAAGAGAACTTCCAAAATTTTCGTTCATCTTTTCTTCAACTGAACCCAATGGAAGTGGAGGGAAAAAAATCGGGGACCGATCGATGAGACACCGCAACCGTGACCCCCAAGTGTGCGCTTGAATCTCTGCTGCCATATTTGTAGGTTTAGGTACACATTAAAAAAATCATCTAGTGAGCTTTCTTCATAGCTCTCTTCATGGAATATTATGTATAAATGGATTGAAAATTTTCAAACCTATCAATAATATATTAAATTCAGTGATTGTAATTATTTATGTGTTGTTTATAATGATTAAGTATTTCCTTTGTACAAGTTTTTTAACTGTGTGTACCGAGTCCTTAGTACCGTTTGCACTGATTTAAAATTGGGGTTTTGTTTTTAGGCCCAATTGTTTACTCCCATTTACCTATAAACTCAACAACTTTCTTTTGTACCATTGGACCCAATTAACTTTATATATTTATCTCTAAACCCAAATAGTATAATTTAAAGTTAGAGTATTTTGTATTTATACATTTTGGGGTAAAACCCCAAAATACCACCCTCAATCTCCACAAAACCAGTTCTCTCTCATCTCCGTTCTTTCTTCACCCTTTTATAACCGAAGAAAATGAAGAAAACCCCATTGTTCCTCCGTTCTCTCTCCGTTCTCTATTCTTTCTTGATGCCCTAGTGGATCCATTCTTCTCTCCTCTTTCAATTTCTCTACAACTAGTCCAATTTGGGCGAAAATCTGAGCCCTAATTTGAGCCCTAACTTGTCCATTCTTTTCTTCACGCCACCACAAATTCCAGCTGCGATGCCGATACAAGCCTCGACCATGCTTTGATGCCGCCATCACCTAATGCTGTCATTGCCCGACCGCCGCTGTCACCTAACCCCGCCATCACCTAACGCTTCAGCTAACGCCGCCGTTTTCTTCAGTGCCTCAACTGGATCGTCTCCTCCTACAGTGCTTAGCCTGACCGCCGACGGCTCATTCTCATTCCACCACCCTCTTCTCTGTAAGTAATCACTCCTTTCTCCTCAAAGCCCTCTTTTCTAGTGATTAGTATTCCATCAATGTGTGCTGCTTCTTTGTTGATTTCAGTTTGCATCTTATTAGTTTAGTGTGGTTTTATTCTTTTTCCATAGAGTGGTTCCCCGTAGTGTATGGTAGAATCTGATTCCCTCATTCTTGCAATTGATAAAATTTAGTGAAGAGATTTTGTTTTGGTTAGAGAAGTGAAATAGGTAAATATATCGGATGAGAGAGTACAGTTGATGGCATAAAGCTAGAAAGGAAAGAGGTAAAAATATCAAATATGTAGCATTCATGCAAATGTATTGGTGGATTCGGATAGGAATAGTTAATACTTTGCCTTTGACATCATTTTCAACTCTGTATCAACATATCTCAATCTACAAGAAAACAATTTCAGAAACTGGAAAATCCACCAAGTGAACTGATGCAAATTTATAAGTGCCGTGTGATGGACTCAGTCCAGTTTGCAAGAGATTCCTTGGATAATGAATGATATAAGCTCTTCACTATACCCAATTTCGGATACATAGTCTTGCTACTCTTTTCTTCTTTTCATTTTGTCTAAGTTTAAAACTTCTCAAACAATTTGGTGATATTGCGGGATTATACTCGGTCCAAGTGGCATCCTAGTGCTCGCCAGATACTTCTTTTGATCTATATGGGAAGGGTAAGGCATTTTGCATGAAGTATAGCGGCCTGCAAAAAAATTGAATTGTCACATAACTGATCAGGATATAAAAATGTAGTCTTGTGCGGTTTGAGTGTAGAAGACGAGTTTGGTTGTAACATATTGTTCTCCTTTTATGTATTTTATGTATGTATATATATATTTGAAGTTTGATCCGGAAAGCAACATTTGAATTTAGGTGATCATTGAGTTCATTTGATGTACATGTACTAGTTCAATTCGAAATTATATATGGGATGAATTTGGTGGTCGTCTATTTGTTTGAAAATTTAGTTTGTATCCTTAACAGTTTACAAGAGATTTATCAAATGGGTTTGAAATGCTCACCGCCGAGAAAATCGATTTGGTGGTCTCTTTAAATTGTGTAACTTTCAATTGAGCAAATTATTAGAATTGTTGTGATTCATATCAAGGAATTGGAGTTTGGTAGACAAAAGATCAATTTAATTATTATGCAAAGATGTCTTCGCATTAAAGTTTAATGGAACTAGTTAATTTATACAAACAATAAAATAAATGTAAGTATAGCGGGAAAAATTAAAAGTATAGCGAGATAATCTGAAAGTATAGCGGGATAATATGTAGGTATAGTGGGATAATCTGAAAGTATAGCGTAATAAACTGAAAGTATAGCGTGATAATCTGAAACTATAACGGGAAAAACTTAAAGTATAACGTGATAAATTGAAAGTATAAGCGAGATAGTATGTAAGTATAACGGGATAATCTGAAAGTATAGCTTGAAAAATTAAAAGTATAAGCGTGATAATCTGAAAGTATAGCGGGATAATATGTAAGTATAAGCGGGATAATCTGAATGTATAAGCGGGATAATATGTAAGTATAGCGGGATAAACTGAAAGTATAGCGGGATAATCTGAAAGTATAGCGGGATAAATTGAAAGTATAACGTGATAATCTGAAAGTATATATGTAAGTATAGCGGGATAAATTGAATGTATAGCGGGATAATCTGAAAGTATAAGCGGGATAAATTGAATGTATAGCGGGATAAATTGAAAGTATAACGTGATAATCTGAAAGTATAATGGGATAATATGTAAGTATAGCGGGATAATCTGAAAGTATAAGCGTAATAATCGAAAGTATAAGCGTGATAATCTGAAACTATAACGGAAAAACTTAAAGTATAGTGATAAATTGAAAGTATAGCGAGATAGTATGTAAGTATAACGGGATAATCTGAAAGTATAGCTTGAAAAATTAAAAGTATAAGCGTGATAATCTGAAAGTATAATGGGATAATATGTAAGTATAGCGGGATAATCTGAATGTATAAGCGGGATAATATGTAAGTATAGCGGGATAAACTGAAAGTATAAGCGTGATAAATTGAAAGTATAAGCGGGATAATCGAAAGTATAATGGGATAATATGTAAGTATAACGGGATAATCGAAAGTATAAGCGTGATAATCGAAAATATAAGCGTGATAATCGAAAGTATAGCGGGAAAAATTAAAAGTATAAGCGTGATAAATTGAAAGTATAAGCGGGATAATCGAAAGTATAGCGGGATAATCGAAAGTATAAGCGTGATAATCTGAAAGTATAAGCGGGATAAACTGAAAGTATAGCGGGATAATATGTAAGTATAGCGGGATCATATGTAAGTATAGCGGGATAATCGAAAGTATAGCGGGATAATCGAAAGTATAGCGGGATAAATTGAATGTATAAGCGGGATAAATTGAAAGTATAACGTGATAATCTGAAAGTATAGCGGGATAAATTGAAAGTAGCGTGATAAACTGAAAGTATAAGCGGGATAAACTGAAAGTATAAGCGGGATAATATGTAAGTATAGCGGGATAATATTTAACTAACAATAAAATGTGTGGTTGAGAAATAATTTTCATGAATAAAATGAGAAATTAATGTGAAATAAAATATGAAATAATTAATGTGAAATAATAATGTGAATGTGAAATAATTTTCATGAATAATAATGTGAAATTAATGCTATAAATTAAGTAGTTGAGTAAAATACAAAATTATACCTTAAATCAAAGTGATGAATTTCTACAAAATTAATGGATGAGAGAGGAAAATTAATTGAGAATTCATTGATGAGTTTAGAAGAGTGGTTGAGAATTCATTGATGGGTTTAGAAGAGTGGATGAATGAAATAATGGATGAGAGTGGGGAATTAATTGAGAAATTAAGAGAGAGAGAGAGAGAGAGAGAGAGAGAGAGAGAGAGAGAGAAATGGGGATATAATTCCGTATGGGCTTCTCTCCCAGCCTAGCAACAAAGCAGAACACCTCTCTCCAATCAATTCTCAATTTATTTAATTTTCAAATATTTTTAAGGGGCCCACATAATTAAGATCACAGGAGAGATGAGGGAAGGGTAAAAGCTGGATTTTTAAAAAATTTATGGGGAGCCCACATGTGTATGTATTGTATTTTAGAAGTTGGGTTTAGAGATAAATACATGAAGCTAGTTAGGTTCAAAGATACAAAAATAAGTTATTGGGTTTAGAGATAAATCATAGTAAACAAGTGGGCCTAGAAACAAAACCCTTTAAAATTTAAAGCAATATGAGTTTCTTTTTAATTTTCTATAAAAAAATTCTCTATAATATCTTTATTCACAGAAGACTAACATCCATATTTATGCCCTATCCACACCAATAAAATTTTGGAAAAATTAAATCTAAGTTTAAAATAATTTATTAATATATATTATTACATAATATACATTGATTGTATTTTCTACTTCATTTGTATTGAACTAGTATCATTTTTCCTTTCAACTTCCTTTCTACAGTTCTTCTGTTAGATCTGAAGGATCTTAAACATGATTAATCCAAAGAGATAAACATCATAAGTCGCGAAGCAATCACGAATCCATGATTTGGATCTTGTGTGGATTGATGGATCTTCTAATCTTAGGGTTTCTTCTCTTCCTTAGATCTCTTTTTAGATGGGGGTAAAAGAGATGAGAATTCTTGTGTTAACCCTAGATTAGGGACCATAACCCCATATATATAGGTGTTGCACTTTTACAATTTGGCCCCTCATCAAATTGTAATTACAACCCTGTATTCCACATTTAGCCCATAATTTATTTAAATACCCATTAACCCAACTTGATTGATCACTTTAGTGGGTTAGCTCGAGATAGCACTACACATTAATATAACATATGTGCCCACAAATAGATTTAATTAGATTTAAATCTAACAATCTCCCACTTGGACACCATATGTTTCCTTAAAATGTGTATAACCTTATGAGCTCAAAATTGCTATCACTAATAAGGGTATTTCCAAACAATCTCGTCCATCAACTATATCAATATAGGATCAAAGCGGTCATCGTCACATTTATCGTGACTAAACCCATCAATGGTCACAAATACTAATACGGTCAAATGACATAGATCAATCATGGATGTGCGGCATGAAAATTACATGCAATGTGATGCGTGCATGCCTATTTTCAACCGGTCCTACCTTAAACTTTAGTGAGGTCATCCTCAACCATAATGTAGCGAGTGTATAATCAGAATACTTTATTACGTCGAGAAAATAACCAAACATAAATTTATCAAATTCTCATAAAGCAATAAAATCACAACTCCCACTAAAACATGATATCCTCAAATATTACAACACCCATATGAGCAGTGTGCTCATGAAAGACCTTGGGTGGTAATCCTTTAGTAAGAGGATCGGCTATCATGGAGTTTGTCCCAATATGCTTTATGGATATCTGACCACTCTGTACCCTTTCTTTCACAACTAGGAACTTAATGTCAATATGTTTTGACTTAGTTGAGCTCCTGTTGTTATTGGAATACATTACGGCTGATTTATTGTCACAAAATAACTTTAGTGGTCTTTCAATATTTTCCAGAATGTGCAGTCCAGTGACAAAATTTCGCAACCATATTCCATGATTGGATGCCTCATAGCAAGCAACAAATTCTGCTGCCATAGTGGAGGAAGCTACAAGTGTCTGTTTGACACTTTTCCATGATATAGCTCCTCCTGCTGTAGGCAATAAAAATTGCCGTAATCCCTGCACAGCAACTCGGGACAAGCAAGAGAGCCTAAGGGTTCATCCGAGTGAAGTCAGGCCCACCTGAATACTTGACTTTACAGAATAGACAAAAGTGCTGATATCTCTCAAACCGGAAGGAATTGGGCAAAATGACCGGAGCAAACCGAACCCTTTGGGTTGGTTTGGTTGGCTCCGTCTCGTCGAGATAGTCGATTTTCATATATAATTCGTCCAATTCCGACATACGGTTTGAAAGTTACGACCCGTTCTTCGTAGCATATGAGGAAGTTCGCCAAGTAGCGAAGCCCTTCATTTTGGAAAAATTAAATCTAAGTTTAAAATAATTTATTAATATATATTATTACATAATATACATTGATTGTATTTTCTACTTCATTTGTATTGAACTAGTATCATTTTTCCTTTCAACTTCCTTTCTCTGAGTTCTTCTGTTAGATCGAAGGATCTTAAACATGATTAATCCAAAGAGATAAACATCATAAGTGCGGAAGCAATCACGAATCCATGATTTGGATCTTGTGTGGATTGATGGATCTTCTAATCTTAGGGTTTCTTCTCTTCCTTAGATCTCTTTTTAGATGGGGGTAAAAGAGATGAGAATTCTTGTGTTAACCCTAGATTAGGGACCATAACCCCATATATATAGGTGTTGCACTTTTACAATTTGGCCCCTCATCAAATTGTAATTACAACCTGGTATCTGCACATTTAGCCCATAATTTATTTAAATACCCATTAACCCAACTTGATTGATCACTTTAGTGGGTTAGCTTGAGAGATAGCACTACACATTAATATAACATATGTGCCCACAAATAGATTTAATTAGATTTAAATCTAACAATCTCCACTTGGACACCATATGTTTCCTTAAAATGTGTATAACCTTATGAGCTCAAAATTGCTATCACTAATAAGGGTATTTCCAAACAATCTCGTCCATCAACTATATCAATATAGGATCAAAGCGGTCATCGTCACATTTATCGTGACTAAACCCATCAATGGTCACAAATACTAATACGTCAAATGACATAGATCAATCATGGATGTGCAAGATGAAAATTACATGCAATGTGATGCTGTGCATGCCTATTTTCAACTGGTCCTACCTTAAACTTTAGTGAGGTCATCCTCAACCATAATGTAGCGAGTGTATAATCCGAATACTTTATTACGTCGAGAAAATAACCAAACATAAATTTATCGAAATTCTCATAAAGCAATAAAATCACAACTCCCA
Organism: Asparagus setaceus; assembly: GCA_012295165.1. Taxonomy (NCBI): domain Eukaryota; kingdom Viridiplantae; phylum Streptophyta; class Magnoliopsida; order Asparagales; family Asparagaceae; genus Asparagus; species Asparagus setaceus. Next base: position 35,534,629 of record CM022708.1, on the reverse strand, counting down.
CTAAAACATGATATCCTCAAATATTACAACACCCATATGAGCGGTGTGCTCATGAAAGACCTTGGGTGGTAATCCTTTAGTAAGAGGATGCGGCTATCATGGAGTTTGTCCCAATATGCTTTATGGATATCGACCACTCTGTACCCTTTCTTTCACAACTAGGAACTTAATGTCAATATGTTTTGACTTAGTTGAGCTCACATTGTTATTGGAATACATTACGGTGATTTATTGTCACAAAATAACTTTAGTGGTCTTTCAATATTTTCGAGAATGTGGAGTCCGTGACAAAATTTACAACCATATTCCATGATTGGATGCCTCATAGCAAGCAACAAATTCTGCTGCCATAGTGGAGGAAGCTACAAGTGTCTGTTTGACACTTTTCCATGATATAGCTCCTCTGCGTAGGCAATAAAATTGCCGTAATCCCCGACAAAGAACTCGACAAGCAAGAGAGCCTAAGGGTTCATCCGAGTGAAGTCGGCCCACGAATACTTGACTTTCTGAGAATAGACAAAAGTCGATATCTCTCAAACCGGAAGGAATTGGGCAAAATGACCGAACAAACCGAACCCTTTGGGTTGGTTTGGTTAGCTCGTCTCGTCGAGATAGTCGATTTTCATATATAATTCGTCCAATTCCGACATACGGTTTGAAAGTTCGACCGTTCTTCGTAGCATATGAGGAAGTTCGCCAAGTAGCGAAGCCCTTCATTCGACGAAATTAAGCCACGCGTGGCTTCGACATTCAACGAGGTTTGCCAACAGCGGCTTCGACATTCAACGAGGTCCGCCAAGCGTGGCTTCGACATTGGCGAGGTTCGCCAGCGGCAGCTTCGACATTCAGCAGGAGTTAGCCAGCGTGGCTTCGACATTGGCGAGGTTAAGCCAAGCGTGGCTTCGACATTCAACGAGGTTTGCCAACAGCGGCTTCGACATTCAACCGAGGTTAAGCCAAGCGTGGCTTCGACATTGGCGAGGTTAAGCCAAGCGGCTTCGACATTCAACCGAGGTTCGCCTATAGCGGTGAGTCTCGATACCCGCCTCAACACTCAACCGAGGTTCGCCTATAGCGGTGAGTCTCGATACCCGCCTCAACACTCAACCGAGGTTCGCCTATAGCGGTGAGTCTCGATACCCGCCTCAACACTCAACCGAGGTTCGCCTATAGCGGTGAGTCTCGATACCCGCCTCAACACTCAACCGAGGTTCGCCTATAGCGGTGAGTCTCGATACCCGCCTCAACACTCAACCGAGGTTCGCCAGCGGCCAGCTCTGACTTCCTGCATGCGAGCCGCCAAAGACCAAGCTTCGTCTGCCGGTTAATGACTTCGCTGCTTGGAAGAAGGCACGGCTTCGCTGCGGACCTTGGTTCGCTGCATGCGAGCCGCCAAAGACCAGCTTCGCCCGCCGGTTCGCTGCTGAGTCGCCCGACTCACCGCATGCTTGAAGCTTCGCCTTGCATAAGGCAAGCTTCATGTGAGCTTCAAAGCGCCCACTTGCGGCATGGGAGATGTCATCCCGCGATGGTCACATCCCGCAGGGTATGGCTCTCCTCAGGGCATGGCCATATCCCACATATCAAGGAAGTGGCCATGCCTCTCTTTACCTTTATAAGCCGCCATTGTGGCGGTAAAGTGCCTTAATCCTTACCGCCAACTTCGGAATGGCGAGAAGAGCTTAAGAGCCCATCTAAGTGGAGTCGGGCCGCCTAAAGGTTAAGTTTACGGATGATTGACTTTACCAAATAAGACAGAAATGATGATATCTCTTAAACCAAAGGAACTGGGTAAGATGACCGGGGCAATTGGCTCCGTCTCGTCGAGATGGTCGATTTCCATATATAATTCGTCCAATTCCGACATACGGTTTGAAAGTTACGCACTGCTTCGTAGCACAGGCTCGCTAAGCTCGAGGCTCGCCAGCAAATAGGCTCGACATTCAGACGAGGCTCGCCAAGCAGCGAGCTCGACATTGAACAAGGCTTCGCCAAGCAGCGAGCTCGACATTCGAACAAGGCTTCGCCAAGCAGCGAGCTCGACATTCGAACAAGGCTTCGCCAAGCAGCGAGGCTCGACATTCAACCGAGGTTAAGCCTATAGCGGTGAACCTCGGCGTTCAACCGAGGTTAAGCCTATAGCGGTGAACCTCGGCGTTCAACCGAGGTTAAGCCTATAGCGGTGAGTCTCGATACCCGCCTCAACACTCAACCGAGGTTCGCCAGCGGCAGCTTCGACATTCAACCGAGGTTAAGCCTATAGCGGTGAGTCTCGATACCCGCCTCAACACTCAACCGAGGTTCGCCAGCGGCAGCTTCGACATTCAACCGAGGTTAAGCCTATAGCGGTGAACCTCGACATTTCGCGAGGTTAAGCCTATAGCGGTGAACCTCGGCGTTCAACCGAGGTTAAGCCTATAGCGGTGAACCTCGACATTTCGCGAGGTTAAGCCTATAGCGGTGAACCTCGGCGTTCAACCGAGGTTAAGCCTATAGCGGTGAACCTCGGCGTTCAACCGAGGTTAAGCCTATAGCGGTGAACCTCGGCGTTCAACCGAGGTTAAGCCTATAGCGGTGAACCTCGGCGTTCAACCGAGGTTAAGCCTATAGCGGTGAACCTCGACATTTCGCGAGGTTAAGCCTATAGCGGTGAACCTCGACATTTCGCGAGGTTAAGCCTATAGCGGTGAACCTCGGCGTTCAACCGAGGTTAAGCCTATAGCGGTGAACCTCGGCGTTCAACCGAGGTTAAGCCTATAGCGGTGAACCTCGGCGTTCAACCGAGGTTAAGCCTATAGCGGTGAACCTCGACATTTCGCGAGGTTAAGCCTATAGCGGTGAACCTCGGCGTTCAACCGAGGTTAAGCCTATAGCGGTGAACCTCGACATTTCGCGAGGTTAAGCCTATAGCGGTGAACCTCGACATTTCGCGAGGTTAAGCCTATAGCGGTGAACCTCGACATTTCGCGAGGTTAAGCCTATAGCGGTGAACCTCGGCGTTCAACCGAGGTTAAGCCTATAGCGGTGAACCTCGGCGTTCAACCGAGGTTAAGCCTATAGCGGTGAACCTCGACATTTCGCGAGGTTAAGCCTATAGCGGTGAACCTCGACATTTCGCGAGGTTAAGCCTATAGCGGTGAACCTCGGCGTTCAACCGAGGTTAAGCCTATAGCGGTGAACCTCGGCGTTCAACCGAGGTTAAGCCTATAGCGGTGAACCTCGGCGTTCAACCGAGGTTAAGCCTATAGCGGTGAACCTCGACATTTCGCGAGGTTAAGCCTATAGCGGTGAACCTCGGCGTTCAACCGAGGTTAAGCCTATAGCGGTGAACCTCGACATTTCGCGAGGTTAAGCCTATAGCGGTGAACCTCGACATTTCGCGAGGTTAAGCCTATAGCGGTGAACCTCGGCGTTCAACCGAGGTTAAGCCTATAGCGGTGAACCTCGACATTTCGCGAGGTTAAGCCTATAGCGGTGAACCTCGGCGTTCAACCGAGGTTAAGCCTATAGCGGTGAACCTCGGCGTTCAACCGAGGTTAAGCCTATAGCGGTGAACCTCGGCGTTCAACCGAGGTTAAGCCTATAGCGGTGAACCTCGACATTTCGCGAGGTTAAGCCTATAGCGGTGAACCTCGACATTTCGCGAGGTTAAGCCTATAGCGGTGAACCTCGACATTTCGCGAGGTTAAGCCTATAGCGGTGAACCTCGGCGTTCAACCGAGGTTAAGCCTATAGCGGTGAACCTCGGCGTTCAACCGAGGTTAAGCCTATAGCGGTGAACCTCGGCGTTCAACCGAGGTTAAGCCTATAGCGGTGAACCTCGTCATCATCAAGAGGTTCATTCAAACAAGACGAAGGCCGCCTCACCGCGAATCCGCCCGCAAGACTAACGCCGCCTCAGCCGCTAACCCGTCCGCGAAGACTAACGCCGCCCCACCAAGTAACCTTGTCCACGACTAACGCCGCTTCTATGCCGCGAGCCTCGTCCAAGTGGCGAACCTCGCCTACAGCGTGGGGTCCCCTCAGAAGTGGCGAGCCTCGTCAAAGTGGCGAACCTCGCCTACAGCGTGGGGTCCCCTCAGAAGTGGCGAGCCTCGTCAAAGTGGCGAACCTCGCCGCAACGCTGAGGTCCCCTTGAAAAGAGACGGCCTCGCCGCTTAGCGAACCTCGCCCGACAGCGTGATGAGCGTCGCTCTGGCGGCGAACCTCGTCATGGCAAGTGTCGAATGGCGAACCTGCGTCAACATGAGGTCCATCTTTGAGCGGATGAACTTCGCTCGGATGGCGAACCTCGCCATAAGCTTCGCCGCCAGAGCCAAGGGAAGTGGCAACCTCGCCAGGTTCGCCAAACTCGACTCTGGAAGCCCCTCTCACGCGAGGCTCATTTTTCTAATCAACCGGTACACACTTACTCGATTATCTCACACGCAGCGATGCCAATCAAATGCGCCTCATTGCCGCCGTGGAGAAGCTCATCTTCGCGATGCGCTACCAATGTTCGCTCAACACATCACTCGGTCTTTGAGCGTTATCTCAATCCGCCAACTAGACGGCGCGTTCCACCGCAAAGGCCGCTCCGAGGGTCATGGAGTCACCATTAACATGGTTGGAAGGACCGAGCAAGACCCCGAAAGGCAGCCCCCGAATCGCCCACCGAGTACTTCCTGTGTTTACGGCGCATTAATCAACAAATAAGGCCATCGGCACCCGCTTCGCACTGTGCGCAATCCCGCTTGATTATAGCCACCACGGGGTCCTTCAAGAATTGAGAACTCGCCATCGCTACATCTCAACCTTCAAATATCGATTTCAGTGATCGTGCCGTCCTCATGGCCTAACGAGAAGAAGAGATGGCACGAAGAATTGAAGAGCAACAAGCTACTATTCTAGCTAACAAGAATCTATCGACGCTTAGAGATGATGATGGAGAAAGTTTTGGGCAAGAAGAAGATAGGCGAAGGAGGATCCGGATCGAAGCAAGAAGGCTACGACGGGATCATGATGTTCACTCAATGTCATCTAAGCGAATCGAATCCGCGTCACGAGAAGCGAGATCATATGTTGCGGATTTCCAAAAGTACCGGACGCTCAAACCAAGAGCAATCTAAGGGCTGGGGTGGCAAGGCCATACCCTATAGAATGGGATGATGTCCCATATCCTCGAAATTCAAGCCACTTAATTTAGTGCGATTCGACGGAAAAAGCTCTCCGTCGCAACACATCTATTACTTCCGCAAACCGGCATATAACGGTAACGATCCTATCATGACCGGTTATTCATTAGCACTTATGAGTCGCCGAATTCAAGGTTAGAGCCCGGTTCTATCAGCTCTTGGAAAGATGTGCGAGGCTTTTATGGCCCGATTCTTCGGCGATGACGAGGTGTCTATGGCCACTTTGTCGGTCAAAACAAAAGAAGACGAGTCCGCCGCCACTTTGTCAAGCGATTCGAATCTGTCTTTGCACTCCCGGGACCAAACCTCGGAAGCGACATTCATCGGGATGTGCCGAGCCAACCTCTCGATCAACATACTTTCAAAGATGGGTGCGGTTGAAGCACACTCTTGGAAAGAATTGGTAAGCGAGGCGAACAAGTTGAGAACATGCTTGTGAGGATCGGCGAGGAACCCCAGGATGCTCGTCATAAAAAGGGGGGTAATCAGAACAATTTTATTCCTCAGAAGCAGTCGAAGGGGAAGGAGACTTTGGCTGTGGAGACCCAACCTACTTGAGACCCTTCAAGCAAATCGAATGTTTTGATACCGCCCCCGAGGAAGTATGACTTTAAGGATGACCAAGTCATACCAATCCTTAAAACTTTACTCAAAATGAACAAGATCAGCTTAGGAAATGAGGAAGCGGAGGAAACTTCAGGGCGGATGATCCAAAATCGCATGTACCATCGAATGGTACACCATCAAACGAGGTCATGCTACATCTTGAAAGACAAGATCCAAGTCTTGTTAGAAGCATGTGTTATGACTCAGGAGGATCAAAAGAAGGTATCTGCAAACATGGTGGCTCTCCAATTTGGCGACTTGCGGAACTCAAGTGCAAGATGGGGTAAAGCCGATCCCTCAGCGGAGGCCAAAGTTGTGAACTTTGATCTCCAGCAGCCGGGAAGCACAAGGTATGGTCCCTTACACTACCTGGCTTAAATTATGTGGGTCCACCCGACTTGTTATCGGATGAACAATGGACCTCTTCAAAGCCTAAAGGGAGGACTTGTAATGCCACCTCCGCCAAGGTGAAAAGGAGCAAATCATCCCGCCGCATTTGTACTGCAGCGCTACCCGAGGTGGGAAAGAGTTCTCAAGGGAGTATCGGCGGCACCGATGTACCATCAAGGGTGCGGTCATTGAGCCCAAAACAAGGAAATCCGCTACGAGCTTAGGAAGGACCGCTGAGACCTCGAAGGCCCCTTTCGGTTGATGTTTTAGCTCAACTCTCCAACATCCGGCGAGGATCACTTTATTCGAGCTCTTGCGCCTCTCAATCTACCGTAGAAGCTTGGCGAAGCGCATGATAACGCGCTTCCTCGCCATTTCCCGTAAAGCTCAATGTAGTTTGCTCAATGTCACTGTGTCTTCAAGGGGCCAATACCTTGCATCACCTTCTCCTCGGAGGACATGCAAGTGAAGAACCGAAGCATGATAGGCCATTATACTTTACGGTTACATTGGCTCTGTCCAGAATCAACCGAGCTCAAGTTGATCCGGGATCCGCATTGAGTATCATCCCATTGAGAATCATACAACATCTTGGGATACCACAGATCGCTTATGCACAACCGACTACCATCTACGGCTTCAATGCGCCAATTCTCGTCCCTTGGGCAAAATCAAACTTCGGATGCGGATAGGAGACTTGAAGGCGGATGTCACTTGCTATGTCATCGGCGGACACATCTTACAATTTGCTCTGGTCAATTCTCGATCCACGAAAACTTGATCGTCCCATCTACGTTGCATCAATGCATGAAGTAACGAGACTAAGAAGGGTGGTTAAAACATTGGTGCGGAAGGCAACCGTTCAAGGGGGTGGAGAATTATTTCACTGATTCTGTCCACTACCTTGGGGAAGGCCAAACCGGTGAACCACAGATCGAGGACTATGACAGCGGGAATGAAGCTGACATAGAGTCCGAACAAGGAGTTGTGTTCAATGATGTAAAACCCTTTGTAATCGATCTGAATGATCCTGATGACGATATCGTCATTTTCAATGAAGATTATGATTTAGCTTACGCACCGGGTGTTGAAAGTCATACTGACTTAATGTCAGAAATTCTGCCACGGTTGTATGCTGAACCTGCATTGCACATGCCAATTCGGTCGTCGTTCATGATGACCCAAAGGCATAATGACTCTTCGCAAGCGGTTTTTGTGGTACCAGCCAGGGATAGTGATCAGAAAGACATTATCCTTGGCAAGGTCAGTCAGCCGTTGCAAAGCAAGCTCGAGCAGCCCAAAGCGGAGGAAGAGGAACCCCAATTCTCATATTTCTCGCCAACGGCACGAAATTTGATGAAGAAAATGGGGTATGACTTCCTTCGCAAAGAAGGACTAAACGGGAAAGGCATCAGGGCACCGATCAGATCCGCCTATGTCGGGAAGGCGACTGATGATTACTATCATAAAACTCGTAAAGGGTTGGGGTATGAATCACCATCGTACTCATGGCATGTCGAGGCGAGGCGATTGAGCACTCATCGCCCGAACAGCCTGGGATTCAAGTCACATGTGACATGAATTTCGATCCCCGATGGTATTGATAGATCGCGTATCAACTTGAGATTCAAGAGGACGATCACCGTCATTATTCAAGATCCGCTAAGTCAACAAATGGATGCGGGGAACATCGCTTTGAACAACGAGAACGCCCACCGATGACAAAATAGTCCGAAGTTGATATGGGGATGAAGCTAATCGAAGCCCATATTCATAGCGATAGTTTGACAAATGAAGAAAAGGAAAGCCTTATCGCTTTAGTGCGGGAATATATCGATGTCTTCGCTGGAGTTATGAAGATATGCGGCTTAGACCCTCAAGTGGCTATGCATTGCCTTAATATCGAACCAGCGCTAAGCTCGTTAAACAAAGAACGACGATTTGCCCCTCAGGTCATGAAGGCCATTGAGAAAGAAATCGAGAAGCTGATCAAAGCAGGTTTCATTCGGGAGGTTCAACACCCCGACTGGGTAGCCAATATAGTACCTGTTTTGAAGAAAAGCGGACAGATCCGGCCGTGCGTCGACTATCGAGACTTAAATTCGGCATGTCCGAAAGATGATTTTCCTTTACCAATCACGGATATTATCGTCGATAACACGTGTGGGTTTGAAAGGATGTCTTTTATGGATGGCTTTTCAGGGTACAATCAAATCAAAATGCACCCCGATGATGAAAAGCACACCGCTCTAACACCGCCGTGAATATACGCTTATGCCTTTCGCTTGAAAACGCAGGGCAACATACCACAGCAGTTATGACCACTATCTTCGAAAACATTTACGAAGACAAGAGAATGCTACGTGAGACGATTTAGTGGTCAAGAGTCGTCACAAAGTGATCATTTACGACTTGAGGGCGGCATTTGAGATAATGCGGGCACATCGGTGAAGATGAACCCAACTAAGTCTTTCACAGGGATGTCTAGTGGCAAATTCCTAGGGTTCGTGGTCACGCAGATCGTATAATACCGATCTCGATAAAGTCAAAGCTATCCAAGAACTTCCACCTCCTAGAAGCCTCGAGAGCCGTGGTCTCCAAGGGCGTTTGGCTTACATTCGCGATTCATTTCCAATTTATCGGGAAATGTCAACCATTCTCGAAGCTCATGAAGAAAGTATCGTTCATTTGGGGCGAAGATTGGAAGGCATTGAAGAGATCAAAACATATCTTTCTAATCCCCGTTAGTTGCACCTAAATCGGAAAGCTCTTCGATTTACATCCGCCATGCAAGCAAGTCTTTGTAGCACGTGACGATCAATGACAACACACAGCATCTATTACCTCAAGAGGACACCGTCGGGGTCGAATATCGATATCCTCCCATTGAAGGAATGTTTGGCTTTGGTCTTCGCCATCCAAAGATGCGGCACTATCTAGTGGGACGGACCATACCGTCATCTCAAAATCGACCCTATCACGGTATTCATGACCCACCGCACGTTGAATGGTCGAATGGCTAGATGGGCATTCTTTGTTATCTCGATGCGACATTCACTTCAAACCTCATACATGAAGGGTCAAGGCGTGTGTGATCTTATGGCTAACCATCCATTGAAAGGAAAGTCGAATTGTATCAAGACATGCACGATGAACCTTATGAAGCTAATCGGTCTCTAAGAAACAGGTGTGGCGGTTGTTCTTTGTGAGCCTCGAGAGCAACCCACGATGGCCCGTTGTAGCGGAGTGGGGGTAGTATTGATATCTCCACAAAACCACGTGGTACCACGAGCCGTGGTCGCATCGTAACCATGCACCAATAACGTAGCAGAATATAATGCGTTGTTGATTGGTCTCGACATAGCCAAACATCTAGGCGTGAAACACCTTGAAGCATTTGGGGATTCGCAGCTAGTCGTAAAACAACTAAGAGGAGAATACGAAGTCAGGCACGAGGACCTTATCCCTCATTATGCAGCAGCCATAACTTTAGCTGACTCCTTTGAAAGCTTTTACATTGATCATGTACCCCGTTTGCGGAACACTTACGCCGATGCGTTGGCGTCTCTTGCAGCTACGCTAGCCCTGCCTGAGAATGCTACTCGGCAAGTTATTGTGTCTAGTCGGCAACTATTTCGGCCAAAATATGCATTACAGGTCCAAGCAGTCGAGGACGAACCTAAGTCACTTGAAGCCCGAGACTGGCGGTTTCCGATCATCGACTATGTCTTGCATGGGATATTGCCCGAAGACATAAAAGAAAGGGAGTCGATTCGTCGACGAGCATCAAGATTTTACTATGATTCCCAATTACAGACTTTATACAGAAGGTCATATGATGGGTTACTACTCCGATGTTTGTCAACTAAGGAAGCAGAGCAAGTCTTGAAAGAAGCTCATGACGGTGTTTGTGGAGCACACCAACCTGGGCCCAAGTTATGGGACCGGCTGCGTAGACTCGGTTATTATTGGCCGACAATGGTGAGGGATGCTGTGGCTTACGCTAAACGATGCCATGCGTGCCAAGTACATGCTAATTACCTTCACCAACCTCCGAACACTTGCGTCCTACCGCGCGTCACGGCCATTTGAAGCGTGGGAATGGACATCGTCGGTCCAATTTCTCCACCTTCTTCAAAAGGACATCGCTTCATATTGGCGATAGCGAGTATTTCTCAAAGTGGGCTGAAGCCGTTCGTTGAGATTGGTCAAGACAAGCGATGTGATCAAATTTGTTAAACATCATGTCATATACGGTATGGTGTGCGAAGCGGTCGTCCACGATAATGGTCCGCAATTTGTCGTCATGCCTTCCGCGATTCTGCGATAAATTTGGATCGAATTTAGCATCAACGGCTTACTACCTGGCGAATGGGCCGGTGAAGCTTTTAATAAGGCGATCATCAAAATCCTTACTAAGATGGTCTCTTGAACAAAAGTTGGAGCGACAAGGCTGGGGCAAAGCACGTGGGCTTACCGCATAACGATTCGCGACACCGACTGTGTACCACCCCATATTCTACGGTTTATGGTTGTGAAGCCATTTTACCGATAGAGATTCAAATCCGTCGCTTAATGGCGTTATCCACGGAATGACAACCGAGGAAAATCATCGCCCGGCCTTGAGGAACTTGAAATCTTTGGATGAAAGCGATTACGTGCTCAGACATATCGAGCTTTACGGACCAGTTCTAAAGCGTTTGACAAGAAAGTCGGTGTCGTATTTTCAAGGAAGGCGACCTTGTTCTCATTGTCCGGCGCCCAATGATTTTGAACTCCAAAGAAGGGGAAGTTCGAACCAAAATGGGAAGGGCCATTAAGTAGTGGAATCGGTTTACTCGAATGGAGCATACCGCTGACCAATCAAGAAGGCGTGAATCATGATGCCTATTAATGGTAAGTTTAAAAAGTACTACCCATAGTCTTCTTTCAAACTCCCACTGAGTTGTCATGTTAACAATCACCTCTGATAACTAATTTCCTCCAAATTCTCTCGCCAATCCTCATCAATAGGATGGCGGGACCCCAAAGCTATCATGTTAACAATCACCTCTGATAACTAATTTCCTCCAAATTCTCTCGCCAATCCTCATCAATAGGATGGCGGGACCCCAAAGCTATCATGTTAACAATCACCTCTGATAGTTCCCTCAAGATTTCCTCCGTCAATCCTCTCAAACAGGATGACGGGACCACTCCCACGGAATCATTTCCTAAATGATTTTGTTCGTAATCCTTGTTGCTATACTTTCCGTCGAACAACTTGATTGCTTTTTGATTGCGATCGTTATACTTTTATGTCACTGAACGATTCGATCATTTCCAAATAGTGGCCTACCATGCGATGTGCCTCTATTTCAGCCATAGTCGTTATACTCCCATGTCATCAACGATCGAAGCTACTTCCACGTAATCATTCCTAAATGATTTTGTTCGTAATCCTTGTTGTTATACTTTCCGTCACTGAACAACTTGATTGCTTTTTGATTGCGATCGTTATACTTTTATGTCACTGAACGATTCGATCATTTCCTGATAATGGCCTACCATGCGATGTACCATTATTCTGGGTTCGTCTTTGCCCTAAGAGAAGACAAAACAGGGTTCGTCTTTGCCCCAGGAGAAGACAAAGTCTGCACGCGCGACCAATCCACGTGTAGCCAGTTATTAAACAACAGCTGAATCTATGTCTCTCTGACATAGGGGACTTTATCTCGACCCCTTATTCGAGATTAGTCTACGTCTAACACACGTGGCCGGGTAGTCTATTCCCGTGAGAAAGACGAAGTCTACGTATTCAACATCGTAGCACTAAGAAAGTTAACTCTCTTAGCACAACGTTACATGTAGAACGGACTTAGGTAATCTACATGCTAGCCGATTCAAGCGGTGTCGGTAAAGGCACATCAAATCCGTTGATAGCTGGGGGTTTGCTAAAAATCCCAGAAGGCGATCATTAGCTGCAGGTGAAGAATTCAAATCTACCGTGTTCGTTAGAAGGTTCCTCGCTCCGTCTGCGCGGCGACCGTCTTACAAGTCTTTGTATCCAAAGTGTTCCAGACTCCATTCAACCGCATTCAAGTCTGAAAACTTTGGAGGGGGTTTTGTAGGCGTAAAATTGCCTTAATCCTTACACAAAGAATCGAATGAGCGTAAGAGCTTAAGAGCCCATCTAAGTGGAGTCGCCCGCCTAAAGGTTAAGTTTACGGATGATTGACTTTACCAAATAAGACAGAAATGATGATATCTCTTAAACCAAAAGGAACTGGGTAAGATGACCGGGCAATTGGTCCGCCTCGCCGAGATGGTCGATTTCCATATATAATTCGCCTAATTCGACGCACGGTTTGAAAGTTACACTGCTCTTCAGAGGCACGAGGCTCGCCAGCGGCGAGGCTCGACATTTAACCGAGGTTCGCCAGCGGCGAGGCTCGACATTCGAACAAGGCTCGCCAGCGGCGAGGCTCGACATTCGAACAAGGCTCGCCAAGCGGCGAGGCTCGACATTTAACCGAGGTTCGCCTATAGCGGTGAACCTCGACATTTAACCGAGGTTCGCTATAGCGGTGAACCTCGGCGTTCAACCGAGGTTCGCCTATAGCGGTGAGTCTCGATACCCGCCTCAACACTCAACCGAGGTTCGCTATAGCGGTGAACCTCGACATTTAACCGAGGTTCGCCTATAGCGGTGAGTCTCGATACCCGCCTCAACACTCAACCGAGGTTCGCCTATAGCGGTGAGTCTCGATACCCGCCTCAACACTCAACCGAGGTTCGCCTATAGCGGTGAGTCTCGATACCCGCCTCAACACTCAACCGAGGTTCGCCTATAGCGGTGAACCTCGACATTTAACCGAGGTTCGCCTATAGCGGTGAACCTCGACATTTAACCGAGGTTCGCCTATAGCGGTGAGTCTCGATACCCGCCTCAACACTCAACCGAGGTTCGCCTATAGCGGTGAGTCTCGATACCCGCCTCAACACTCAACCGAGGTTCGCCTATAGCGGTGAGTCTCGATACCCGCCTCAACACTCAACCGAGGTTCGCCTATAGCGGTGAACCTCGACATTTAACCGAGGTTCGCTATAGCGGTGAACCTCGACATTTAACCGAGGTTCGCCTATAGCGGTGAACCTCGACATTTAACCGAGGTTCGCCTATAGCGGTGAGTCTCGATACCCGCCTCAACACTCAACCGAGGTTCGCCTATAGCGGTGAGTCTCGATACCCGCCTCAACACTCAACCGAGGTTCGCCTATAGCGGTGAACCTCGACATTTAACCGAGGTTCGCCTATAGCGGTGAACCTCGACATTTAACCGAGGTTCGCCTATAGCGGTGAACCTCGACATTTAACCGAGGTTCGCCTATAGCGGTGAGTCTCGATACCCGCCTCAACACTCAACCGAGGTTCGCCTATAGCGGTGAGTCTCGATACCCGCCTCAACACTCAACCGAGGTTCGCCTATAGCGGTGAGTCTCGATACCCGCCTCAACACTCAACCGAGGTTCGCCTATAGCGGTGAGTCTCGATACCCGCCTCAACACTCAACCGAGGTTCGCCTATAGCGGTGAGTCTCGATACCCGCCTCAACACTCAACCGAGGTTCGCCTATAGCGGTGAACCTCGACATTTAACCGAGGTTCGCCAAAATGAACCGAGGTTCGCCTATAGCGGTGAGTCTCGATACCCGCCTCAACACTCAACCGAGGTTCGCCTATAGCGGTGAACCTCGACATTTAACCGAGGTTCGCCTATAGCGGTGAACCTCGACATTTAACCGAGGTTCGCCTATAGCGGTGAACCTCGACATTTAACCGAGGTTCGCCTATAGCGGTGAACCTCGACATTTAACCGAGGTTCGCCTATAGCGGTGAGTCTCGATACCCGCCTCAACACTCAACCGAGGTTCGCCTATAGCGGTGAGTCTCGATACCCGCCTCAACACTCAACCGAGGTTCGCCTATAGCGGTGAGTCTCGATACCCGCCTCAACACTCAACCGAGGTTCGCCTATAGCGGTGAGTCTCGATACCCGCCTCAACACTCAACCGAGGTTCGCCTATAGCGGTGAACCTCGACATTTAACCGAGGTTCGCCTATAGCGGTGAACCTCGACATTTAACCGAGGTTCGCCTATAGCGGTGAACCTCGACATTTAACCGAGGTTCGCCAAAATGAACCGAGGTTCGCCTATAGCGGTGAACCTCGACATTTAACCGAGGTTCGCCTATAGCGGTGAGTCTCGATACCCGCCTCAACACTCAACCGAGGTTCGCCTATAGCGGTGAACCTCGACATTTAACCGAGGTTCGCCTATAGCGGTGAGTCTCGATACCCGCCTCAACACTCAACCGAGGTTCGCCTATAGCGGTGAGTCTCGATACCCGCCTCAACACTCAACCGAGGTTCGCCTATAGCGGTGAACCTCGACATTTAACCGAGGTTCGCCTATAGCGGTGAGTCTCGATACCCGCCTCAACACTCAACCGAGGTTCGCCTATAGCGGTGAACCTCGACATTTAACCGAGGTTCGCCTATAGCGGTGAGTCTCGATACCCGCCTCAACACTCAACCGAGGTTCGCCTATAGCGGTGAACCTCGACATTTAACCGAGGTTCGCCTATAGCGGTGAGTCTCGATACCCGCCTCAACACTCAACCGAGGTTCGCCTATAGCGGTGAACCTCGACATTTAACCGAGGTTCGCCTATAGCGGTGAACCTCGACATTTAACGAGGTTCGCTATAGCGGTGAACCTCGACATTTAACCGAGGTTCGCCTATAGCGGTGAGTCTCGATACCCGCCTCAACACTCAACCGAGGTTCGCCTATAGCGGTGAACCTCGACATTTAACGAGGTTCGCTATAGCGGTGAACCTCGACATTTAACCGAGGTTCGCCTATAGCGGTGAACCTCGACATTTAACCGAGGTTCGCCTATAGCGGTGAACCTCGACATTTAACGAGGTTCGCCTATAGCGGTGAGTCTCGATACCCGCCTCAACACTCAACCGAGGTTCGCCTATAGCGGTGAACCTCGACATTTAACGAGGTTCGCTATAGCGGTGAACCTCGACATTTAACCGAGGTTCGCCTATAGCGGTGAGTCTCGATACCCGCCTCAACACTCAACCGAGGTTCGCCTATAGCGGTGAACCTCGACATTTAACCGAGGTTCGCCTATAGCGGTGAGTCTCGATACCCGCCTCAACACTCAACCGAGGTTCGCCTATAGCGGTGAGTCTCGATACCCGCCTCAACACTCAACCGAGGTTCGCCTAAGGAAGCAAACTCGATTCGAGCATCGAGGGAGGCGCCCCACCGCTACCGATTTAACCCATCGCTAAACAAGAAGGGCCTTCCCTTCGCTTACGTTGTAAAAGACCTATTCTTGATTTGTAAGCAACCATTCAAAACAATACAAATCCGAGAGGAGATTTTACACCAAACACTGCTAACATATAAATATAGCCTGATGTAGACTTTCATATTCAGATCCAAAGAAAATCGTAATCGAGTACCCAATGACCTCCAACCGATCGATTTCACGTATGTGAGCATATAATCTTTTGTTTTCGAAGATACCGCATAACCCTTTTGATCGCTATCCAATGATCCATACCGGGTTGCTTAAGTATCGCCTAACATACCAACAATGAACGCAATATCCTGGACACAGACATACTGAAAGATACATTAGACTCCCTACGGTGAAGCATAGGGAATCTTACGCATTTCTGAATTTTAAGATTACTTTTAGGGCGATTGAGACTGAATTTATCTCCTTTAGCGGGGTTTCACAGTGCGCAATCTTGCATGCCAAACCTTTTGAGTACTTTATCGATATAGCTCTTTTGAGATAATCCAAGTATACCTCGAGAACGATCTCGATGTATCCGGATTCCTAATATAAAGAGGCGTCCCAAGATCTTTCATCTCAAAATTCTTTGATAGAAATCTCTTGGTTTCGTGCAACAAGCCTATATCATTAGTGGCAAGCAAAATGTCATCCACATACGTAACTAAAAATATACTTACTCCCACTGAATTTTTGATATACACAATCATCAACAATATTCATCTCAAAACCAAACGAGATAATTATTTGTTGAAACTTGTGGTACCATTGACGAGGAGCTTGCTTGAGTCCATAAATGGATTTTCTTAGTTTACAAACCATATTCTTTGGGTCTCGACACAAAGTTTTGGTTGTACCATATAGATCATCTCATCAATGTCTCCATTGAAATGCGATCTTAACATCCATTTGATGTAACTCAAGATTGAAATGAGCAACAAGTGTCATGATAGCCACGAAAGAGTCTTTCGATGAAACCGGAGAGAAAGTCTCAGATAGTCAATGCCTTCCTTCTGAGTATAGCCTTTAGCTACAAGACGTGCTTTATACTTTTCCACATTACCATTTGCATCCAGCTTGGTTTTAAATATCTATTTACAACCAATTGGTTTTGCACCTTCGGCAATGGAACAAGTTCCCAAACCTTATTGTCTTGCATAGACTTGTACTCCTCATTCATGGCATCAATCCACTTTTGAGAGTTAGAACTTTTCATGGCCTGAAGGAAGTTGATTGAATCATCTTCCATCATTCCATTACTTTCCTCATGTTCTTGAAGAAATACAATATAATCATCAGGAATAGCATTTCTCCTTTCTCGTGGATCTCCTTAATGGCACTTGGTTCTTGAGGTTGTTGAGTTTGTTCTTCTCGAACAGGAGTTGTTCAAAATTGCCTTCTTGAGGTTCGAATTCATTTCTTGAACAATAACGGTATAGGTACTTGAATATTGTCGAAATGATCAGATGGATTGGATTTAAAGCCAATTCCTCCTCAAAGGCAATGTCTCTAACCTTATTTCTCCCCAAACTCAACATCCTCAAAGAATGTTGTCGCTCCCGCCTCAAAAATATTCCCGAGTGTGGGATCATAAAACTTATAGCCTCTCGATCGCTCGTAATACCCACAAAGTAGCCGCTAACTGTTTTGGAGTCCAATTTCTTTTCATTTGGCCTATAAGGCCTTGCCTCACCGGACATCCCCAAATATGTAAGTGTTAGACTGGCTTTCACCACCCAAAGCTCATAAGGTGTTTTAGCAAGCTGCTTTACTTGGTACTCTGTTAAGAATGTAAGCTGCAGTCTTTAGTGCTTCTCCCCAGAGTGACTCTGGTAAAGAAGAATGAGCAATCATACTTCTTACCATATCCTTAAGAGTCCTGTTTCGTCTTTCAGCTACACCATTCATGCTAGGTGATCCCGGCATGGTTTTAAATATCTATTTACAACCAATTGGTTTTGCACCTTCGGCAATGGAACAAGTTCCCAAACCTTATTGTCTTGCATAGACTTGTACTCCTCATTCATGGCATCAATCCACTTTTGAGAGTTAGAACTTTTCATGGCCTGAAGGAAGTTGATTGAATCATCTTCCATCATTCCATTACTTTCCTCATGTTCTTGAAGAAATACAATATAATCATCAGGAATAGCATTTCTCCTTTCTCGTGGATCTCCTTAATGGCACTTGGTTCTTGAGGTTGTTGAGTTTGTTCTTCCGAACAGGAGTTGTTCAAAATTGCCTTCTTGAGGTTCGAATTCATTTCTTGAACAATAACAGGTATAGGTACTTGAATATTGTCGAAATGATCAGATGGATTGGATTTAAAGCCAATTCCTCCTCAAAGGCAATGTCTCTAACCTTATTTCTCCCCAAACTCAACATCCTCAAAGAATGTTGCTGCTCCCTGCCTCAAAAATATTCCCGAGTGTGGGATCATAAAACTTATAGCCTCCGGATCGTTCGTAATACCCACAAAGTAGCCGCTAACCTGCTTTGGAGTCCAATTTCTTTTCATTTGGCCTATAAGGCCTTGCCTCACCGGACATCCCCAAATATGTAAGTGCTTTTGGGGCCGACCGGTCAAAGCTCATAAGGTGTTTTAGCAACTGCTTTACTTGGTACTCTGTTAAGAATGTAAGCTGCAGTCTTTAGTGCTTCTCCCCAGAGTGACTCTGGTAAAGAAGAATGAGCAATCATACTTCTTACCATATCCTTAAGAGTCCT
Source organism: Asparagus setaceus (assembly GCA_012295165.1). NCBI lineage: Eukaryota > Viridiplantae > Streptophyta > Magnoliopsida > Asparagales > Asparagaceae > Asparagus > Asparagus setaceus. The sequence goes on along the minus strand of CM022708.1, from coordinate 35,516,372 downwards.
GTTTCGTCTTTCAGCTACACCATTCATGCTAGGTGATCCTGGCATGGTGTACTGTGGGACGATACCGAATTCCTCTAGGTATCTAGCAAATGGTCCTGGACGTTGTTCACCTGAACCATCATATCTGCCGTAGTACTCACCACCACGATCAGATCTAACGGTTTTAATCTTTTTATTGAGTTGGTTCTCAACTTCAGCCTTAAAAGATTTGAATACGTCCAGAGACTCAGATTTTTCTTTAATGAGATATAGGTACCCATAACGTGAGTAATCGTCTATGAATGATATAAAATATTATTGACCATTCCAGGATGCCGTAGGGAATGGCCCACAAATATCTGTATGTATCAATTCTAAGACGTCTGAAGATCTGTTGGCACCTAATCTCTTAACTTTAGTCTGTTTTCCCTTGATACAGTCAATGCATACATCAAAGTCTGTAAAATCAAGGGAATCCAAAATACCATCAGACACAAGACGCTCAACTCTACCTTTTGAGATATGACCCAAGCGCTTGTGCCATAATGATGCTGAATTTTCCTTATTTAATTTACGTTTAGTACCACGTGATTCCACGTTCAGGGTTTCATTATAAGAAGCAACTGTATCAAGCAAATATAGGTTATCAAAAGTACTCAAGAAACCAGTTCCCACAATATTTGAATTTAAAGATAAGCTAGCCTGGTTATTTCCAAATGAACAATAATAACCTGATTTGTCCAATAAAGGAATAGAAACCAAATTCCGTCTAAAAGACGGGACTACAAAAGTATCTTTCAAATCCAAATAGGAACCAGTTCCTAACAATAACCTAAAGTGCCCAATTGCTTCCACATCTACCGATTGTCCATCGCCCACAAAGATGTGTCTTTCACCATCATTTGGCTTTCGGTAGCTCAGGCAACTCTGCATAGAAACACTTATGTGAGTAGTAGAAGCCGAATCTAACCACCAAGTGTTTCTAGGTACTGAGACTAAATTAACCTCAGAACAGACCAAAGTAAGGAACGCATTCTTTTGACACGCCAGCGTGATATTTGGTACAATCCTTCTTTGCGTGTCCATCCTTATGACAAAAGAAACAACCACGATTATCCTTATGTTGTTTCTTTTGAACCGACCCTTAGCAGCCTTCCTTATCATTCTTTCTTTTCTTGCCCTTATCTTTATGGGCGAAGCCAAATGAGCACTTTTCGCCTTATCCGCTTCAACTGCTTTCTTCTTGCACGGTGTGAAATGAGCTCATTCAGAGTCCATTTCTCCTTCTGGCAGTTATAACTGACCTTAAATTGATTAAAGTGTGCAGGAAGAGACAGCAACACCAGATGCACCAATAACTCATCACATAGATCGAGTTTCAGTGCCTTAAGTTTTGAAGCAATATGAGACATTTCCATAATGTACTCCCTGATATTTCCTTTGCCTTTATACTTCATTGAAATCAAGCTAATAGCGTGCTTGTTTCTATATCGTTTTAGCAAAACGTTTCTCAATTTCAGCAAGGAAATCTTTGGCTTTAGTAATCCCTTCGGATTCTGTGCCCCTAAAGGCTTCCGGAATGCCGCGCTTGATGATCATGAGACTCATGCGATTTGAACGCTCCCACCTCTCATACTCCTTCTTTGCATCAGGAGTGCTTTCCGATGAGAGGTTGAGGTTGTTCAGTTCTTAATGCAAGGTCTAGATCCATGCGACCAAGAACAATTAAAATGTTCTCTTTCCAAACCTTGAAATTAGTCCCATTTAGCATGGGAATTGAGTTGATGTTAGCAGAAATTGATGCAGCAGATGCATTAGCTGAAATAAACAAAAGATTTCACATTAATAACTGTAATTAGTAATCAATAAAATTCAAATAATGACATATCCCCATCCAAGATATCTTGTACAACATTAATATCAAGTCTTTGGACAAGAATATTAACCTAGTGATATCTTGTTGCAATGATCAAACATCGACAATAACACATGTCAAACAACAAACCCATCTTTGGATTGATTTGTTATCCACATGTAAACCTTATAATTCTCACGCGTTTATCATCGCAGATGCGTATACAGTCTAAATAAATATTAATCTTCCTTTGGGCCGATTAAATATCTACTCGGAAAAAGTATACACACAACCATCTAACATCCTTCATGAACAATCTACACAAGAGAGGTTACTTTGGCAACATCTTGCTTCAATTAATCATTTAGAATGAGAGACCAACTTAATTCCTTAGTGTCATAATACTTGAATGAAATAATTGATTAACACCGAATTTAATTGAGTTCGAATCATGAGGTTCGACTTGAGTTCGAACGGCGAGGTTCGACTTGAGTTCGAATCATGAGGTTCGACTTGAGTTCGAACGGCGAGGTTCGACTTGAGTTCGAATCATGAGGTTCGACTTGTGTTCGAACGGCGAGGTTCGACTTGAGTTCGAACGGCGAGGTTCGACTTGAGTTCGAACGGCGAGGTTCGACTTGAGTTCGAATCATGAGGTTCGACTTGAGTTCGAATCATGAGGTTCGACTTGAGTTCGAGCGAGGTTCGACTTGAGTTCGAACGGCGAGGTTCGACTTGAGTTCGAACGGCGAGGTTCGACTTGAGTTGAACGAGGTTCGACTTGAGTTCGAATCATGAGGTTCGACTTGAGTTCGAATCATGAGGTTCGACTTGAGTTCGAACGGCGAGGTTCGACTTGAGTTCGAATCATGAGGTTCGACTTGAGTTCGAATCATGAGGTTCGACTTGAGTTCGAATCATGAGGTTCGACTTGAGTTGAACGAGGTTCGCCAAAGTGCGAGGTTCGCCAATGTTCGCGAGGAAAATTAAAGCTGTAAAAATAAATGTTATCCCTTCCAATTGATTTTAAAGAAAGAATAAATACAACTCTCTCGAATGCAATCTCTCTCTCTAACTGACTTAGATAAAAAGAAATTACAAATTCCTCGATCGGTTGCCCGATTTACAAAAGAGGGAATGATCAACGGAGACCCTTCCCTTTATTTAATCTGGGTTCTTCACGGTAGCGGTGGGAGCTTGAATCTTGTATCCCGTTGACGATCCGACCGTCTTGACTCGTGGGACGAGGTTGGAAAAGAACTCGCAGGAGCAAGTCTAAGAACTCGCAAAGCAAGTTTATAACTCTAACGAGTTTGATAACTCAAGATATGAGTTTTGTAACTCTGCACGAGTTTGTATGCCAAGCCGAGCCGAAGAGAGGCCAATCCAAAGAAGCCTCCTCTAAGCCAATACAACTTCCCTCCAAAAGGTCGCGCCAATCGAGAGAGAAAAAGCCCTCTCTATTTCCCGAGCCTTTGGCTATTTATAGGGGTTTTAAGGTGTAATCAATTCTATAATCGCCTCCTAAATGAGGGTTAATGGCCCTCGATCGTGCAAAACAGTTTGGAACTGTTAAGATCGTGTTTGAACGAGTCAAAACGCCAGAAGTTCGCGCTCGAGCAAGCCTCGCCTGCTGCTTTGAGCTTCAACGCGGGCCATGTGTGCCGCGTTTTGAGCTTCAACGCTGGCCGTGTGCCGCGTTTTGAGCTTCAACGCGGGCCATGTGTGCCGCGTTTTGAGCTTCAACGCTGGCCGCAGCCATGTGCTCCGCGTTTTGGATTGAAACGCGGGCCATGTGCTCCGCGTTTTGGATTGAAACGCGGGCCATGTGCTCCGCGTTTTGGATTGAAACGCGGGCCATGTGCTCCGCGTTTTGGATTGAAACGCGGGCCATGTGCTCCGCAATTTGGGGTTCGAACGCGGGCCGCAGACCATGTGCTCCGCGTTTTGGATTGAAACGCGGGCCATGTGCTCCGCGTTTTGGATTGAAACGCGGGGATAAGTCCCGCGTTTTGCTTTGAAGAGATCAACACTTGTGATCTCTTTTCACAAGGATTGTCAACTTGTAATCCTTGTACTCTGGAGACATTAACCGATTCTCCTTTGTCATCGTGAAAGTCGTCGGCTTGTAACCTTCATCGATAGTGTTTAGCGGATATTGGGCATCTTGATTTTTTTACGACCCTACGTAAAAGGCGAGGTTCGCCAAAAGGCGAGGTTCGCCAAAATGAACCGAGGTTCGCCAAAAGACGAGGTTCGCCAAAATGAACCGAGGTTCGCCAAAAGACGAGGTTCGCCAAAATGAACCGAGGTTCGCCAAAAGACGAGGTTCGCCAAAATGAACCTCGAACCTCGTCTGAACTACAGGAACCCCTTAGGGTTTAGATCTGAACCGTCAAAGCCGCTTAGGCTTTTGAACCCATTAGGGTTTATTCGTGATGGCTGCCGCCGTCACAAAACCAAAAATTTTTTTTTTTAAAACTCAATCGGATCAAACCTTATATTAATTTTCTAAAATCATAGAAAATTTAACCAAAAATCGAAAAGCTACTGTTCACGATGCAAAAATTTTACTTGTTCATCGCGGATTACTTAATTTCTTGTTCATCGCGGATTACTTAATTTATCGCTCATCCAACATAAATTACTTGTTCATCCGAGATCAAACCTTTACTTGTTCATCCGAAAAGGAAAAACTTTCTTGTTCATCGGCCAAAAACATTCTTGTTCATCCAACCCAAAAATCGAAAAGATTTGATCTTTATTCATAAATCCACAGAAAAATCATAGAAACTCAAAAATCTCTAAGAGTTAATCACGAATTTGGCTCTGATACCACTTGTTAGATCTGAAGGATCTTAAACATTATTAATCCAAAGAGATAAACATCATAAGTGCGGAAGCAATACCTGAATCCATGATTTGGATCTTGTGTGGATTGATGGATCTTCTAATCTTAGGGTTTCTTCTCTTCCTTAGATCTCTTTTTTAGATGGGGGTAAAAGAGATGAGAATTCTTGTGTTAACCCTAGATTAGGGACCATAACCCCATATATATAGGTGTTGCACTTTTACAATTTGGCCCCTCATCAAATTGTAATTACAACCTGGTATCTGCACATTTAGCCCATAATTTATTTAAATACCCATTAACCCAACTTGATTGATCACTTTAGTGGGTTAGCCTGAGAGATAGCACTACACATTAATGTAACATATGTGCCCACAAATAGATTTAATTAGATTTAAATCTAACACTTCCTACCCAAACATGAAAAAGAATCTTCTTTCATTTTCATTTTCTTTTCCTTTCTTTTTCTTTTTCATTTCCTTTCTTTTCCTTTACTTTACCTCAAACCAAACATAGCCTAAAGGATCGGCACTGAAATTTTCATTGACCATGACTAATGCGTGAGAGGAGATGATTTTTCTTTTTCTTTTTTTACTTTTTTTCGGGTAAGTTCATATGGATGATGAAGAAGTTAAAAGAACAAAAAGTAAAGGCCAAGTTGGGAATATAGTATAATTTACAGGAAGACTGCTTCCCAATGCTTTTATCAGAATATGTGCTTTTAGAACATTGTATAAAGATGATAAAAGATGCTCTTAGACGTTATAAAGGTAAAGCTAACTTTTCTGACTAGGCCAAAATTTTCATGTTTAGAATCTCATCTTCATAAATCATACGCTAGTTTAGAATGATCTTTGTTAATTCCTGTGTTTGGAAAGACGAGGGAGCACACAACATTCAAATAAATAATAGAAGAAAATTACCTTTTTTTTTAACCACCATGGTTTGCATACTGTGTTAGGTAAAAATAAGGATTAGTCCTAAGCTAAGCCTATTCATAATCATAACCCATAAAAATTATGATTTAGCTTGTTGAAGTTTGAGAACAATATTAACAAAATGTTAGGGTCCATTTAGTCCTACATGGGTCATATGCGTAACTTAATTTGGGTTTATAAGAGATTTGAGTTCTCTTCCTCTACTAGCTACTTTTAAAAGTGAGTTCTTTTGAGTCCCTCGCAAGTGATATCATAGCCAATCTAGTTGCAATTGAGCAGCGCGGGTGGTGACGTTAATATTGCAATGTTCGCTCGGGACTAGTTTAGTACAAAGTCAAAGGGGGCGATGACGGGATTGCAGTGTTCGATCGGGACTAGACTAGTATAGAACCCGCCCATGTGGGCGAAGGGATCATAAGAGTAGTGTTATGTTGGAACCATTTAGTCCCATATTGATTATATGTGTTACTTAATGTGAGTTTATTAGGGATTTGGGTTACATGTCCTGGGTGCCTTACACAAAATCTGAAAATATATCAACTACTTTTCATATAAAAGCAAAACCTCCAAAAGTCTCAGAAATGCTACAAATAATACTACAAGAACACAAACAGAAAGTTCTCGGCCACTCTTCCTCGCGAATTAAAAGTTACCAGAGCAACTACAGCATAAAGAAAGCTCTCCGGTCCCTTCCTCAGTGAATTCAAAAAAGTTATTGTAGCAGCTACAGTAAAATTTAGATAGAAATCCCCCGTGCTTTGCACGGGTTGAATACTAGTATGAGGAAATACCACCAACCTTTGGGAGACATTGTTTATGTAGCGGCTTAAATGCAGATGAACATGAGTCTTGTTTACGTAAGACTGATTGTCAAGATTTTTTAACTAACAAAAAAAATCGACTGATTCTAAATAGAAAATAAAATTCTATCCTGCTATTATTTTAGATAAATACCCTAGGGCAGGAGCGGATCTAGAAAATTTTCCATGGAGGATGGAGAGCAAGTGTCTATATATCTAAAAATAAAAATATAATATTACAAAATTATAGTACATAATAAGAATGTACTTAGTACACTTTATTATTAAAAATTTATATAGACTTTTTACTTTCTAATGAGCTAATTCAAATTGTTACTAATTTCTCTAGTGTTTTTAAATTGTTTGGGTCTTGGAGTGCAATTTTAAAAATCTATGGTGGGGCGGATGAAAAAATCGCATGACTTTACATGCAAATTATAAATATCTAGAGGTGTAATTGCACCCTAACTGGGCAGTAGATCCACCCCTACCCTAGGCCCCATGGCAAAGGTTTAAAAAAGAGAAATTAAGGATAATGGTTAACATAGTTGGCCTATTTGACCATCCGAAGAGTTAAGTTGTTAAACCATTAAGAAGGTTTTATTTTAGCCATTGTGATCATTTTTAGTGTTTGGAAATAATGACGATTTTCTAAGTAGAGGGATTAATTCTTAATCTGTCTAATAGAAATATTAGTAAATCACTTTGAGGGGTTAACTCATTTAAACCCCTCTAGAAGGGTTAGTTTAACCCATTTGTAATTTTTGCGTTTGACAAATTATGGAGGGTTAACTCATTTTATGTAGATTTTTTTATGTTTGGTCAGATAAGAAGGGATAAATCTCCTTAACCCCTCACTTATCTCACTGCCAAATGACACCCTAAAGTTTAAGTTTCACTCTTTCCTTAATACAACTTTAATTAGGTACATGTTAAGCCAAAAAGGAAGTAAGAGAAAAATAAAATTAGCCTCCTTTAAGCCAATTAACAATCTTTTCCCCTTTCTCCACACTAGCATACAAAAAGGTCCAACGATGACAAATATACTTTTTGTCGACCTTTATATAAAATAACCCATATTATATTTTGCTAATATTTTCATGTGCAAAAGCCCCACTCTCCTAATCATTAGCTTCATCATACAATAATTCTTCACTAATCCCCATCCCATAATAAACAACACACTAAAGTCCATCACCTTTAGATCTATCAACTATTAGAAAATGCTCATCGAATCTATTACATCCAGATCCAACGGTCGGGAGATTTTATTACCAACCTCCCCACATCCAAATCTCACCAACCTTAAACCAATTTAAATACAAATCAATCATTACAATTATTATTTTTCATAACTCATTCCAATTATTTTTAATTAGTACAAATTACAGATAAATTTCCCTCTCCTATAACTGCAGTAGCATCTATCACCCCTCAACTCATTTGTAGCTTAATTACAAGTAAATCTCTCTACTTAAAGGATGATAAATGCTACCGAAAGTATAGATGAGAAGAGTTATATATAGCTACCTTTATTTTTAAGAAGGGTAAATTGCAAATAACCCCCTAATATATTTCTTCAGTAGTAATTATCATCCTCCCACTCTTCTATTAGCAGTAATCATTTCTTAATTGACATTTTTAATTGTAGATAACTCCCACCTGGCCGGATGATAAAAACCATAGAAGGAATAGACGAAGGGGTTATTAGCAATTTACCCTACTTTAAAAAAAATCCGAAACTTTTAGTCCGAAACGTTACGCTACGACCCGACACAAGACTTCTCCTTCCGAAACCCGATCTTCCCCCGCTCCAAATCGTAAACCACGTAGTAATTCTGCTGCTGGAAGTTCCCCAGTATCATCGAGGGCCCACTGGGCCCCACCCCAGCGTCATCCGTCACCACCGTCAAGCAAACGGTCGGCGCCGTCAGCTCCTCGACCAGCACAAAGTAATTCTCTAACGGCAACCTGACCTCCGTCCCGCCTCTAAAATGAAACGCCAGCTCCGGTAACTCCACCGCCCCTCCCCCCGGCGGTAACTCGAAGCACGGCCTCAGCCCGGTCCGCTGCTCCGCGGCCACGCTTCTACCGTGCTTAACCTGCTCCAAAAACGCCGTCTCCACCGCTTTAAACGCCGTCAGCTCCATGTACGTAAAAGTCGTCCCCGAGTCGATGATAACCCCGCCGTTACCGTCAACTCCCGGCTCGAAGAAATCCGCCGGCAATTTCACTTTTTTACCCCCGACGGTTATCCGATTCAGCCCGATATAGTAGTAATCGCCAAAAACGTCGTTGACGGTGGGGTTCGCCACGAACGGCGCGAACCTAACGCCGTCAGCGGAATCGTCTTTCCCGCCGTTTAGGGTCAGGGTTCCGGCGACCCTAGGGTTATCGTCGAAACGGCGGGAAACCAAGCAGTACGAGAATCGGGTGAGGTTGAGCTGCGCGGGGAGGGAAACGGGCCCGCGGCCGAACCCGGCGACGCCGCCGGCGGGCTGGCGGTCGGAGACGAGGGAGCAGCCGACGGCGACGTCGGGGTAAGCTTTCCCGCCGTTTAGGGTTAGGGTCTCCAACATCAAAACCCCAGCGGTGGAGCCGGAGCCGTACATAACGAAGTAAGGGGGGCAGAGGGAGGAGCAGTTTTTGGGGGAGGGGCATTTTGGGCATTTTGGGTGGGGGTGGATGAGGGAGCACTTGGGGTTTAAGCAGCCGACGAGCCTGGAGGAGGAGGACGTTTTGGGGATGAATTTTGCGGGGGCGGGGCATTTTGGGCATTTTGGGTGGGGGTGGATGAGGGAGCACTTGGGGTTTAAGCAGCCGACGAGCCTGGAGGAGGAGGAACAGAAGCAAGCAGTTGCGCTTGTCTGTCGGTGGGTCCCACTGGACGAGCTTAGTGACCGCCCAGATGCAGGTGATGGAGGTTTTAGCCTCAAATGATTAGCGTGGAATGCTCTTTTCTGGATTCTGATATTGAAAAGGGTTATTTACATATTAGTCCTTTAATCCCTCAATTCTTTGAAATTGCTCACAATTTCCCCAAGCCTAGGGCCTGTTTGTTTGCCAATTTTTTGGATTGTAATACTGTAGGTGTCAGATGTTATAGTATTACCCCTAATTCTTGCTCACATTGGTGCTGATACTGTAGTTGTGTTGGTGCTACGTTGTGATTGAAATGAGCGTTCTTATGTTTGTCGATGCTGTTTGGATCACTCATTTCCTCATACTGTAGCTACTGCGCGTGTTTACAAAAGTTAACCAAACAGGCCCTTATGGGGTCTTGCAAATTTGGATAGCTATCTATTAGTTTTTGGGTTAGATACTGAAACTATGGTTGGGGGTTACCTCTTAGGGGCTGTTTGGTCCGTGAATTGTTTTTAATGCATGCTATGAGTCTAGAGAAATCCATACTCAAAATCATGTTTGTTTTCCGATGGATATTAAATTATATTTGCATAAAGGATACAATACAATCAAATATTGTTTGGCTGCACACATTTTTTATTGAGGATATGTGACTAAAATCACAAATCCGAGTGAAATCAGCATAATTTTAGGGGATCACATTTGATGCATATATCCTACGTGTCAACCTCAATTTCGGTGCATGCAAAGTAATAAACAAACAATATATTTGATAATAACCTAAGATTTTAAAATTGTGGATCCCATTTTTCAATGCAAAACCCAGAAGATACATAGAAACAAACACGCCCTTAATCCAATATCCTCAACTACCAAAAAAGCACAACTATCAGGTAACTAATAGCCAAGACAACCACAAACAGGATCACATGCAAGCAACTCTTTCTTTTTAGACTTTAGTGCCCACAAACTCACAAGCATTTTCAAAAATTTTGTATTTAGATGCCATTTAGTAACTTTAGAAGTTTCTGTTGGTTAAAAATGATGAAGATAGTGTGGTCCATAGGAGAATAAATTTTGAACAAAATGTCAAATTTTGATCATGCATTTTCTGATTCGTATTATTGGTAGGTGAATGGCTCCAAGATGAAAGCTCCAAAATGTCGAATATGCATTTCATGCATTGCCCTTTACTGGTCCTTTTAACTTAAATAAAAGTAAATTAGTAAGTAGATTTAAACATTTATCTAGTGCCTCGAATCTTTGAAATTGCTCACACGTCCCTCAAGTCTTAAGGGGTCTTGCAAATTTGGTTAGCTGGCTATTAATTTTTGGGTTAGATATTGAAACTATGGTTGCGGGTTAGCTTTTAACCCAATATCCACAAACTCACAAGCTTTTTCAAAACTTTTTATTTAGATGCCATTTAGTAACTTTAGAAGTTTCAGTTGGTTAAAAATGATGAAGATAGTGTGGTCCGTAGAAGGAGAAATTTTGAACAAAATGTCAAATTTTGATCATGCATATTTTTTATTCTTATTATTGGTAGGTAAATGACTCCAAGATGAATGCTCCAAGATGTCGAATATTCATTTCATGCATTGCCCTTTACTGGTCCTCACAATTTAAATCATCAAGTAAATTAGTACGTAGATTTAAACATTTATCGAGTGCCAAAAACATTTGAAAATTTGGAATACGGATTGTTAGTTTATTGTTTTTTTCCATTAATGTATAGATACTATTAACAATAGTCTAACTCAATTACAACCAGAGTTAGTATAGAATCATCAGTTTGAGTAGAATGAAAGAGTTGGAATTACTGGAAGCAATGGAGGCAATATGAGTAGAAAGTACTACCAATCGCCTCAATGAGGGGAAGATTGGAGACTAAAACAAAACAAAAAACCTTCGATGAAATTAATAAATCAATTTTTTGTTTTTTTCTTATAAAACTACACGAAGATTCAATCTCCAATTGACCTTTGATCCGTCTACGTTCATGAATGCGTAAAGATTGGTTCATTGGTTAGATTTTTTTTATAATAGCTTAATATTTTGCACGTGAGCTCCACATGGTAAGGTTTCCCTTCATATCTATGTCAAATCTAATCTCTTCACATTTGACATTGGTTACACATGAGTCAATGACCGACCACGCTCGTTGTTGTGGTCCCATAGTTTTGAAACAGAGCAGCGGCAGTTGCGCACTTGGTGTGGGCTCACTGACGCTGACATCTACCCACTGTTTACGGCTAGAATAATGCTTGATGGCGTGTTTGTCAACACGCTAAAACTGTGTCAGGACCAGTCCTAGATCAGTTCTATCTTAAACTAGATCTGTAATGAATCGAAAAGATGATCCGAACTTAGACTAGTTTAACAGACAAATTTTGATTTACAAAAACCGGGTCAATTCTTATCTAGTGTTAGTCAATAAAAAATATTTAAAATTAGACCAGGCTCAGTGCCGACCAAGTTTTAAGGAGTTACTAAACACGTCTTAAGACCTCACCTTCAACCATTTACTTTCAAAGCTGAAGACTAGTCCCATCAAACTACTCCAAAAAAATAAAATAATAATAAATAAATAAATAAAATGAAAAGGGTCCCATTTTTTCGTCATACTAGAGCAGAAGTTCTGAAGCAGTTTGTTCATAAGTAAATTTGTGAGCTATACTTACATTTCTAGCAAAACTCTGCTATCAATCTGCTTGAGCTCCAGTGGTAACCACGTCCCAGGCTATCTTTGAGATGATCATTATCAATGAGGGAAATTTTGCGAGGCACCTCCATGCAAGTATATTATTTTCACATCTTCATGCACAAGTATATAATTTGTCAATTTTCTCTCTAAACTGATAATTGCAGTTCTTTTACTTTTCATTGATGTTTTTAGGTTAGAGGAGAGTTTAATCCAATGCTGAACAACAGTCTGAAGAGAAATCTATCAGTTGAGATCCAGTGTTTTTGCTTTAATTCCTTTAATAGGAAATGCATTGATCAAAAGGGCAAGCCAAAATAGAACAAGAAAGCTTGTCAATGAGAATTCCAATTGTTACCACTTGCATCAACGCTATAGATACCCTGATAGTAAAAATTGCCTGAAAATGTAAATTTGCAACTAATACATGAAAACCCTCAAGTTCAAGATATACACTGGCTTTACAGTAATACTAATTTTGGCAGGGCCTGAAGCAAAATTGCTCGAACTTAAGATGAAGTTTTCCTCCTATGGATTTTATTCAAGTCACGGTACAAATGAAATCACAACAAACTCAAACAGGGCCTAATCACAACAAAAACATATCTTTTGCTCTTCAAACACCAAAACACTTACAAGTTCAACCGCAGAGATCAGATTCTTAGATAGCAGCAAAATATTCCTTGCTCAACTTAGGATCAGGCTTCATGGATTTCTCCCCAGGCTTCCATCCTGCAGGGCACACTTCGTCCGGTTCTCTTGCACGAATTGCAGAGCCTGGAATAAGTAGGATGGATCAAAAGTTTAGAATAAAAGAATAATAATTTGATTATAATGTCAACCAAATAAGTTGAAACCTATGAAGACCAGTAATAATGTGCACCCCACTGGATTCACGAGGGGGAGAGAGATTTTCTGCAATTTATTCTTTTTAAAACACCAATCGTGAAGTGTTGAGAACTAATAAAATAATTGAGGAGTGATAAGTGCTACTGAAAATATAGACAAGGGGGTTACCTACAATTCACCCATAATAATTTACCCACTATTTGGTCTGGAAATTGCAAATGCAACTGAACTTGGAATTTTCGAAAAATGTTAGAGGTTGCAACTGTCCACGTAATAATTTTTTCACTTTAATTTGTATTTTTTTGCAACTACACTTGTAAAATGACGCATTTTTTACAGAAATGAATTAAGGTTAATATGACTACAACCAATTTTAGTGGGTTACTCATTTTGGTGGGCTAAGGGTGAAAGTATACATGTATCTTATTAGTTTTACCTGGAGAGTCCTCATGGTCTCGTCCACACTCCGACCGATGGCAAGGTTGTTAATAGTAGAATGCTGAATAACTCCTTCCTTGTCAATGATGAATAGCCCTCTAAGAGCAACCCCCTGTAAGACAACAGCCATGTTTTTCTTTGTCAAAATGGAGTTCAAGTAATCTTAAGGTCTAACAAGCCTAAAATAATTAACTTTGCTTAAATATGGATAGTCTGATTAAAGATATTACCTGGTCCGGAATCAACACTCCGTATGATTTGGAAATTGATTTTGTGACATCAGAGATCAGGGGATAGTTGAGGTCTCCAAGTCCACCTGACTTCCTATCGGTTTGAACCCAAGCGAGATGGGAAAACTACACACAGACAATAGAAATGTAAATGAAAATCTAGACCAATACTTGGATATTAACAATATAATATGCAACCACAAGACTATGAGTATCTCTAAGAAGAAGAAAAAAAAAACTCTAGCATAGCTGTTAGATACTCGCACAATGAATTTTATGCTAGAATAGGTTAAGGTGACAGACATGCAGAGTTGATCTTAAGAAATAAGTACTTGTGAACTGGTTGAGTATTTTAAATTATGAATTTTATGTTAAAGCAGTTTGATATGAAGACATCCTTTGGATTCAGCATTATAAATGCCACAGAGAAACTGGAATACCTTGTCTACAGAATAAATCTGAATTTCAAATTCTAGACATGAAGGCATTAAATATATTTACGCTGCGAGAATATATAAGCTTATTCAGGATCAAACAGCACAAAAGAAAATCGTCATTAATGAGGAAGGCAAAAGAGTCCAGCATTCTAATTAATAAGGATAGATAATGAAAGGTATTAACAAATATTCATTGGCTGAAACCACACTTCTATATGTGTAAAACGTACCACATTGTTAAAAAACTTTAAAATGGCTTAAATATCTCCTTTACATGTAATAACAGTAATATACATCATAGGAATGAGCAACACTGGATGACATGGAAGAACACGCAATAAAGACAAAGGAACAACAAGTGCTGAACTATTACATGTGAAATATAAACAACACATCAAGACATTTAAATTAGGTTTTTGGGAATCTAACTTAGGCCCTATTTCATGTCACCACCCTAATTTACTCAAATTTCAGAAAATGGCCTATCTATCATTCCATTAACATATAACCATCCATGAACTTTTCCTTCCAACTTTCCAACTAAAAATTATAGTTTGATTATAATGTCAACCAAATAAGTTGAAACCTATGAAGACCAGTAATAATGTGCACCCCTCTGGATTCAATGAGGGAGAGGAGATTTTCTGCAATTTATTCTTTTAAAACACCAATCGTGAAGTGTTGAGAACTAATAAAATAATTGAGGAGTGATAAGTGCTACTGAAAATATAGACAAGGGGGTTACCTATAATTCACCCATAATAATTTACCCACTATTTGGTCTGGAAATTGCAAATGCAACTGAACTTGGAATTTGTGAAAAATGTTGAGGTTGCAATTGTCGACGTAATAATTTTTTCACTTTAATTTATAATTTTTTGCAACTACAATTGTAAAATGACGCATTTTTTTACAGAAATGAACTAAGGTTAATATGACTACAACCAATTTTAGTGGGTTACTCATTTTGGTGGGCTAAGGCTGAAACTATATATGTATCTTATTAGTTTTACCTGGAGAGTCCTCATGGTCTCGTCCACACTCCGACCGATGGCAAGGTTGTTAATAGTAGAATGCTGAATAACTCCTTCCTTGTCAATGATGAATAGCCCTCTAAGAGCAACCCCCTGTAAGACAACAGCCATGTTTTTCTTTGTCAAAATGGAGTTCAAGTAATCTTAAGGTCTAACAAGCCTAAAATAATGAACTTTGCTTAAATATGGATAGTCTGATTAAAGATATTACCTGGTCCGGAATTAACACTCCGTATGATTTGGAAATTGATTTTGTGACATCAGAGATAAGCGGATAGTTCAGGTCTCCAAGTCCACCTGACTTCCTATCGGTTTGAACCCAAGCGAGATGGGAAAACTACACACAGACAATAGAAATGTAAATGAAAATCTAGACCAATACTTGGATATTAACAGTATAATATGCAACCACAAGACTATGAGTATCTCTAAGAAGAAGAAAAAAACTCTAGCATAGCTGTTAGATACTCGCACAATGAATTTTATGCTAGAATAGGTTAAGGTGACAGACATGCAGAGTTGATCTTAAGAAATAAGTACTTGTGAACTGGTTGAGTATTTTAAATTATGAATTTTATGTTAAAGCAGTTTGATATGAAGACATCCTT
Source organism: Asparagus setaceus (assembly GCA_012295165.1). NCBI lineage: Eukaryota > Viridiplantae > Streptophyta > Magnoliopsida > Asparagales > Asparagaceae > Asparagus > Asparagus setaceus. The sequence goes on along the minus strand of CM022708.1, from coordinate 35,500,784 downwards.
TGGATTCAGCATTATAAATGCCACAGAGAAACTGGAATACCTTGTCTACAGAATAAATCTGAATTTCAAATTCTAGACATGAAGGCATTAAATATATTTACGCTTGAGAGAATTATATATATATATATATATATATATATATATATATATATATATATATATATATATATATATATATATATATATATATATATATATATATATATATATATATAGAGAGAGTTGAGCTACTATTAATAGTATCCAACATGGGATACTATCAATCCAATTTTGAAAATCAAAACCTAAAAATGAAAATCGAACCGGTAGATGTGATCTACTACACATGAACTAGTTAGAAACAAAATTTCAAATGATTTTGGCGTGTTTTGAATTATATATCAAGAGGCAAAAATTAACTAACTTCATGAAAATCTTGACGTTGATTATGACATATTTTGCATGGGTTAATGATGATGAAATCCTTTGGAATTTTATTTCTAACTAGTTCATGTGTAGTAGATCACAAATTATTGGTTGGGATTCTAAAATTGGGTTGATAACCTCATATGTTAATAGTAGCCTAACATATATATATATATATATATATATATATATATATATATATATATATATATATATATAATAGTAGCCTAGCTCAACTCTATATATATATATATATATATATATATATATATATATATATATATATATATATATATATATATATATATATATATATATATATATATATATATATATATATATATTATATATATATATATTATATATATATATATATTATATATATATATATATATATATATATATATATATATATATATATATATATATATATATATATATATATATATATATATATATATATATATATATATATATATGTATATATATATATATATATATATATATATATATAAAATACCTTGTCTACAGAATAAATCTGAATTTCAAATTCTAGACATGAAGGCATTAAATATATTTACGCTTGAGAGAATTATATATATATATATATATATATATATATATATATATATATATATATATATATATATATATATATATATATATATATATATATATATATATATATATATATATATATATATATATATATATATATATATATATATATATATATATATATATATATATATATATATATATATATATATATATTCAGGATCAAACAGCACTTTTCGTCATACTCTTGTTCAGTAGCTATAAAACGCCAGAAATTGGTTGTTTGATATCAAGGAGGAAACTACTGCAACTTTCACAAAAAAGTCATGTTTAATGCATATCTTGGAAACATCAAATTGTTAATAGGTTTGACTATGTTATGGCTCTAATATACATTTGTGAACATCAGGCAACAAAGAGATGTACAGACACAACTTATTCCCATATATTTTCTACATTAAAAACTTAAATGATTTGTCATTACCAAATTTCAAAGGCTTAAAGGGGTTGGTAATATTTCGGAGGGCCACGTAGATAAATCAAAGAGTCCGCTTATTGTACAGAACCCATGATTGCTCTCTTTTTTAGGTTAGACTATGCTCAACCTTATCATGGAATTGCAACATGAACAAACAAATGCTTCTCTATAGGACTTTGACTAAGATGAACTAATAACCATCTTCGAAAAAGCATGGAGTTGTATGAGTTCAAATAAAGCAATTCAACATTTTGCCTACTTGAAGAGTGAGAAACGTACCACGCTGTCAACTGAAACACCCAAGACCTCTGTATTTAGCTTCTCAAACTCTGAATAGCGATCACTGAAAGCAGTAATCTCTGTTGTAAAAGAAAAGGAGAGCACTTAGGCAATTAGTCTGACAATTTTTCTGATGTTTCAGGCATCATACAGTAAACAGTTTAATAGACATGAGAACTCACCAGTGGGACAAACAAATGTGAAATCCAGTGGATAGAAAAAAAGGATAACATACTTCTTCCCTATGTATTCAGAAAGCTTGACCTGAGACAAAATAGATGAATAATATGATATACAAAATATACAAAGTTATCGTAGAAGGAATCATAATACCAAAAGAAGAAGAAACATCCATTAAAAGTTAAAACCGGATTTGGGTAAATAATTACAAGATAGTGTTTAACATCAATTACCGTAACTACAGTAGTTCCGTTAACTTTGCACTATTTCCTGATTCCTTAATAATATTGAGTGCTAGACACCTATTCTCTGCATCCGTCCTACAAGCATTTCACTGACCCATTATGTTTGGGAAATAAGGCACTTTGAAGAATTGAAATGTCTGGACGGAGAAAAATGCTATTTGGCAATTTTTTTACAACTCTACTGGCTAATGTTGTTTGGAAGTTTTGAACAATTCTGGTTATTTTTTCTTTTTTCTTTTTTCTTTTTTCCCGCCTAAAGAAAAAGTATTTGACAGCTACATCTTCATCAATACTAATGACCTTCAGGCTTCAATGAACTATACAAACAGTTAAATGAGTTGTTGGATTATATGGTGCAATTTTACCAGAATATTACTTTTACTTTCATTCACTGATGTTCACTATAATGAATGTGCCTAGAAGAATCATCCATATTTTTAGGTCAACAGTACTGATAGCATAGTTCTCATCACAAAGGGTCCAAATAAGTTCCCACTACCATTTCAATCTGAAGAGAGGATCTCGGCATTACATTGTTACTGGTTTCATACTGTAGAAAGTGGAAAAATAGTTCCTTGCAGGTTCAGATCAAATGTTAGATTTCCTTAGAGCTTCACCATACATTTGTTTTGCTCTAAATCGCCTCAATGGATCAAACAGCACAAAAGAAAATACGTCATTAATGAGGAAGGCAAAAGAGTCCAGCATTCTAATTAATAAGGATAGATAATGAAAGGTATTAACAAATATTCATTGGCTGAAACCACACTTCTATATGTGTAAAAACGTACCACATTGTTAAAAAAAACTTTAAAAATGGCTTAAATATCTCCTTTACATGTAATAACAGAAATATACATCATAGGAATGAGCAACACTGGATGACATGGAAGAACACGCAATAAAGACAAAGGAACAACAAGTGCTGAACTATTACATGTGAAATATAAACAACACATCGAGACATGCTGCCTGACACCTGAGCACTGCAATCCAACTCGACAACAGAAGTGGCAGCATACATGGCATGGTACCATTTCAGTCAACCTGACCAACTATGGAAAAGATTACATTATCACAATAACACTATATAAATAGATCATAACTGCAACTCTATCACAAGTAATATACGATAGAACTGTATGTACTAAACTAAAGCAGAACTCTTTGTCAATACTTGCATCGTTATACCCACGAAAGCACTCATCATAATGTGACTCAATGAATATGAGTAAACTATCTCTAAATTCATATAATATTCCAACATTTTGTTTCCTTCTTTTCTTCTCCAATTCCATCATTCCTAACTCTATAGAGAATATCATGACCAGAGTTTTATTACTAAAACCTAGGTTTCACTCAGAAGCAAATAAAACAAAACACCAAACTGAATAATAGTGACTACAAATAATATCAGAGACGTAGTTTGCCACCTCTCCTCCAAATATTATTTACCCCATTGATGGCATCTGATATAACTTGTAGTCTCCTACTCACTGACAGCATTTCTGCATACCAAGTTAGCATAATAATCTCAAAACATCCCAAGCTGCTAGATGCATATAATCAAAATCAATGACCAAGTTACAACCAATTTGACCCTGCGTCTAATCAAGATCGTTCCTACAGTATTATCTTGTCTTCCTAGACGATTTTGACCTTCATTTCATATTCTCCCAAGTTCTACCGGTCCAACAAATAAGTTGCAACTGCCATAATCTCAAGTAAGATTAACTCAAATCTCCTGAATATTTCCTATCGATAAATCAATCGCCAACCCAAATCAACTTAAACTCAATATATAATATAAACCCTCAATTACAGTAAACTCCAGTCACCACAAGGCAATGTAAGAATTAACCTTAAAATCATCATAATTACATGCATTAATGTAATTAGCAAAAAAACATCATGAACCCTGCACAAAATATGGACTAATTTTCACTCAAATTTGACACGAGGAAAACTCGCGAGTCTCCTATACCTTGATGAACTCCTGATCAAACACTGCTTCCGCCTCAAAATCCGGCGCCGTGTTTCCAACCAACGGAAGCTCGCTCTGCAAACAAGAACCCTAATTTCTCTAACGAAATGCACCAAAATAATCAAAATAGAATCCTATAAAATCGACAGGATGGGTTCGAGATTGCGTACAGCATTGACAGCGAAACTTCTCCTCGGAGAATCTCTCTTCGATGCTGCGAATCGAAGAGATCGGAGCTGGGACCCGCCGCTGAGTCCGCCGAAGCTCTTGGGAGCCGCTAGGGTTTGAGAGAAGGAAGCGAGGGGAGAGGCCATGGAGGCCTTTGAGGGTTTCGATGAGAAGGATCTAGGGTTTGAAGCGAGCATCGATGGAGCTGAGCACGCCATTGCTTGGATTTCTCTCTCTCGCTCTCTCTCGACCTCTGAGGATTTTATTTTTGTTTTTATTTTTTTTTTTTGGGGACAGATGGTAGTGGTTGAGGAAGTGGGTAGTCTGACCCTCGGTGAAAATAAGATATTAGTTACGTTTACCTCGCTTGACGGATAAATTGAGAGTGATGAGGTGGAATTATTTGCGGACTTGTTTCAACGCACCCAGAAATTACACCCGCTAATTGAAGTGTCCTATGGTAGCATTGTTATTTGTGGACTCGCTTTAAAATGAGTTTTTTTTAGTTTGTTGCTTTTTTATTAACAACATAAGCATTTCTTTTTAGGGGTAATTTAACACACGGCATTTTATTTTTTTTTAAAATATTTTCTGAACTTTTTTTTCTTTTCAATGAAAAGCTGAAACTTTATAAATCATGAAGAAATATCACAACTTGCCCATTGGGCTGTAAAAATTGGTAAATTAGAGAGGCATGTACATAACTTTTATTATTTTGAGTGAATGCATCGGGACATAATAAATCACTAGTAAGTAGGGCACGTGCAATGCACGTGCCTCTCTATTTATTTGTTGCTATGAAAAACGTGAGTTTTTTTCCCCTTCCAATGAACGTGAGTTCATGTTAAAGTTTTGCACTTTTTAGTCTATAACTTAAAGTTACTTGTTCCTATGAAGAACATGGTTTGATTTTTTACGCTTCGCACTTTTTAGTCTATAAGTTAAAGTTACTTGTTCCTATGAAGAACATGGTTTGGTTTTTATGTTTTATACTTTTTAGTTTAAGCCAGTTGCAAGCTGCAAGTTCTGCTTGGATCCAAACCAGAATTTTTTCAAACACTTGGTGTAATAAATGGGATTCAACTTTCTTCTTTTACTAATTTAATAATAATAAACAAAATGTAAAGCAACATCCTTAGGATTGATGCGTAAATATCGAAATTATGACTCACTGCATTATTAGTCGATTCTATGATCCGACTCTTCAACTTTCTTCTTTTGCTAAAATAGACATTTCATCGAACAGTTGGTGATCACTTAATCCTAAAACTAAAATAGCAGAGCTACCAACTCAAAACTCCACATAACAAAACAAAATCAAGACCTATCCCATTCCTCCTCGGGTCGCTTGAGCAAGCACATCGACAAGACATGAATCTCATCTCCGATAGTAAGATTCTTTGCATCATAACAATTCTCGAAATCAATGCTTGGCAAGTACACAAACCCTTATAAGTCTTGTTGGCATTCGTGAAGTAAGTTTTGTTACGTAAACGATCCAAATTAGAATTGGCTATACAAGAAAATTTATGAAAGAATTACAATGGAGAAAAGATGAACATATATATATATAAACGACGACAACTTTATAATTGCAAAGAAGATGAAGCTCGAGGTCGCTGGAACACCGCTCTTAAAGCAGATTCGCCCCTTCTGAGTGCTCGAAAACTAGCTCGGACGTCGCCTCCCAGATACAACGAAATTCTAAGGTACCAAGACTCCGCCCTTGTCCGGCGAACCAACACCAAGAGGAGAACCGAGGAAGATAGCCAAAGAGCGAAGGGAGAGAGATTGCTTCGGTGTGTTTTGAAGCTTGAAGGACCGCGGTATTTATAAGCGTGTTGAAGAACGGGTCGAGAAAATTTCGCGAGATGGAGTACAAAGTTTTGTAACCGCTTCAGCAATTGGCGCGGATCGCCAATCAGAATCGCCTCTACTCGCTGAAATTTTCTGGCGTTTCGAACCCGAACCCGAACCGGACAGCGCCAAGACCAAAAATTATCTCTCTAGGCAAAGGTAGCTTGTTCTAAGCCCTCGAGATTCGTGCGCTTACATTCGCGGTCCGTGAAGTCGCGCTACCGCGACACAAGTTCAAAGACCGGCTAGTTCAGATCCCGATTTGCACCTCGCTGGCGCTACGAGGCACAATGTCCCCAATAAGAGCTTAACTCCTATTATCGCTTTCACTTATAAACCCATCCTCATTCGCTTCTACCCAATGCGGGACTAAACTTCCCATTTGTTTTGACTTTGAACTATTTTTCCCATTCACCAAATGCTATTTTTCCAACAAGTTTTCCCTCTAGTTTCGCTTTTGTGTTGGTAATAGAGGTTGTTATAACAAGAGGAAGAAATTGAATGAGATGAGGAGATGGACTGAGGAGCAGGAGGAGAGGAGTTGCCGAGTAACAAGAAAACCATGATGTCGCAGCTGGAGTTGGGGTTCTTTACCGGCGCATTGTTGGGAGGGAGCGTAAGGAGAGAGCATGGGAGCGAGGAGAGTTGCACGGTATAGGTTGGACCCACCAAGAAAGGTCCACATGCAATTAAATTGAGAGGCAGGCGAGTTGTTCCGCCCAAATATTACGCCATTAAAAAATGAAGCTAACAAAGGCGTGTTAGCCTCTTTTTATATATAGTATGAAATGTAGAACACAAAAATATTTATTTGGCTCTTAAATTCATATTTTTCCAGTGAAAATAAACATGGGAAAAATGGTTAGCTAAGCAAAATTAAACAGATTTATTTTTCAAAGTAAATATTGAAAGGGATACAAACTAAGCAAGATTGAGGGATATAGGGGAAAAATATCTCCGCTTTAAAAGAATAAGATTTGTGGCAATAAAGAGCACATGTTACCCATTACTCAAGCTGAAATGTTTTTGAGGTTAATCGCAAGCAACAAATCAATAACTAAATATTAATGTCAAGAGCTTTATTATGCAAAACACTAAAAACTAGCAAATTAACCCTAAAAAAAGAGTCTAAGTTTGGATAAACCCCTGTAATATCGCTTAATTGCAGATAGACCACCTGTAGTTCTAATTATGCAGATAGGCCGAGCGATTTTTTTTTATCATAAAAAAACTAAAACAGTTAATAGAGACGGGTTGCCCCCTTTCAGTTCTATTGGTGAGGAGAGACACCCAATTGCTAATCTTTTTTATTCTTAAAAGAGATAAAAAAAAAAAGTTTTCTGACGATCTATCATCAGTCGGGCAAACAGTATAGAGATTATATCTGCAAAATTAGAACGGGTCTATTGGCAACTGGGCGATACTGAAATGTTCTATCTGCAATTAACCCCCCCAAAAAAAAAAAAAAAAAAAAATGCCGGCAGCTTCCACAACACTCGCTCCTTTATATAAGATTCACAGGGCAACACACCGAATAATATTATTCAGTTATTTCGTTTCCACTCATTATTTTCGTTTTCCCTCCATATCTTTCAGTATCCAAACTATAATTTCCCTCGTTTTCTTCTTTTATCCAAAAAGCCCCCAAACCCTAACCCCATCTCTTTCTCCAAATCAACCCAAAATCCCCATCAATCTCGCCCGCCGTCGAAAACCCGCCGCGGCTTCTGATCAGAACGGGGGTTTTGGCCGCCGAGTATCGTCTCCATCTCCGATCTCCGGCGAGATCGAGGAGCTCCGGTCACCGATTCCTAGGGTTTTCTTGCATGTCTGGGGCCCATCATCTGACGTGGCACTTTCCGTTCCCCCCGCGCTTCGCTGATCCTGATGCTTACCATCGATTCGACGGTGCAAGCAGTCGAATCGAGGAGGATGCGGCTGACGTTCTCGTGATCAGGACTCCGGTGAGTGATCGATGGCTGAAAGTTAGTTTTTGAGTAATAAAGTTGATTTCTTTACTTGTTCCTATGAAGAACATGGTTTGATTTTTACGCTTCGCACTTTTAGTCTATAAGTTAAAGTTACTTGTTCCTATGAAGAACATGGTTTGGTTTTATGTTTTATACTTTTTAGTTTAAGCCAGTTGCAAGCTGCAAGTTCTGCTTGGATCCAAACCAGAATTTTTTCAAACACTTGGTGTAATAAATGGGATTCAACTTTCTTCTTTTACTAATTTAATAATAATAAACAAAACAGAAAGCAACATCCTTAGGATTGATGCGGTAAATATCGAAATTATGACTCACTGCATTATTAGTCGATCTTCTGATCCGACTCTTCAACTTTCTTCTTTTGCTAAATAGACATTTCATCGAACAGTTGGTGATCACGAATCCTAAAACTAAAATAGCAGAGCTACCAACTCAAAACTCCACATAACAAAACAAAATCAGCACCTATCCCATTCCTCCTCTGGTCAGTGCTTGAGCAAGCACATCAGATCAGCACATGAATCTCATCTCCGATAGTAAGATTCTTTGCATCATAACAATTCTCAGAAATCAATGCTTGGCAAGTACACAAACCCTTATAAGTCTTGTTGGCATTCGTGAAGTAAGTTTTGTTACAGAAACGATCCAAATTAGAATTGGCTATACAAGAAAATTTATGAAAGAATTACAATGGAGAAAAGATGAACATATATATATATAAACGACGACAACTTTATAATTGCAAAGAAGATGAAGCTCGAGGTCGATGGAACACTTGTCTCCTTAGCGGTCGTCCTTGGTCTTTCGAAAACTAGCTCGGACGTCGCCTCCCAGATACAACGAGCTCGCAAGGCGACCAACACACCGCTCCTTCTTTGTCTGAACCGAAGAACAGAAGAGAAGGAGGAAGATAGCCAAAGAGCGAAGGGAGAGAGATTGCTTCGGTGTGTTTTGAAGCTTGAAGGACCGCGGTATTTATAGCGTGTTGAAGAACGGGGTCGTAGAAAATTTCGGCGGAGATGGAGTACAAAGTTTTGTAACCGCCCCGCAATTGGCGTGATCGCCAAATCTGTAACCGCCCTACTCGCGAAATTTTCTCGTGGGCAAAATTTGAACCCGAACCGACGCGGATTCAAGACCAAAAATTATCTCTAGGCAAAGGTAGCTTGTTCTAAGCCCTCGAGATTGGTGCGACATTCGTGTCCGTAGTCAGCCTTACACACAAGTTCGAAGTCAGACTGGATTCGAGATCACGGATTTGCACCCCTTGCAGCCGGTATGCCAGATGATCCCCATAAGAGCAACTCTATTATTGGGCTTTCACTTATAAACCCATCCTCATTCTTTGCTCTACCCAATGTGGGACTAAACTTCCCATTTGTTTTTGACCCCTTTGGGAACTATTTTTTCCCATTCACCAAATGCTATTTTTCCAACAAGTTTTCCCTCTAGTTTCTGTTTTGTGTTGGTAATAGAGGTTGTTATAACAAGAGGAAGAAATTGGAATGAGATGAGGAGATTGGACGGAGGAGCAGGAGGAGAGGGAGTTGCTGGAGTAACAGAAAACGATGATGTCGCAGTGGAGTTGGGGGTTCTTTACCTGGCGCAGTTGTTGGGAGGGAGCACGGAAGGGAGAGAGCATGGGAGCGAGGGAGAGTTGCACGTGTATAGGTTGGACCCACCAGTAAAGGTCCACATGCAATTAAATTGAGGAGGCAAGGGCAGAGTTGTCTGCCCAAAATATTACGCCACAAAAAAATGAAGCTAACAGGTGCGTGTTAGCCTCTTTTTATATATAGTATGAAATGTAGAACACAAAAAATATTTATTTGGCTCTTAAATTCATATTTTTTCCAGTGAAAATAAACATGGGAAAAATGGTTAGCTAAGCAAAATTAAACAGATTTATTTTTCAAAGTAAATATTGAAAGGGATACAAACTAAGCAAGATTGAGGGATATAGGGGGAAAAATATCTCCGCTTTAAAAGAATAAGATTTGTGGCAATAAAGAGCACATGTTACCCATTACTCAAGTTGAAATGTTTTTGAGGTTAATCGCAAGCAACAAATCAATAACTAAATATTAATGTCAAGAGCTTTATTATGCAAAACACTAAAAACTAGCAAATACCCTAAAAAAAGAGTCTAAGTTTGGATAAACACCTGTAATATCGCCTAATTGCAGATAGACCACCTGTAGTTCTAATTATGCAGATAGACCGAGCGATTTTTTTAATCATAAAAAAACCAAAACAATTTATAGAGGCGGGTTGCCCCCTTCCAGTTCTATTGGTGAGGAGAGACACCCAATTGCTAATCTTTTTAACTCTTAAAAGAGATAAAAAAAAAGTTTACTGACGATCTATCATCAGTCGGGCAAATAGTATAGAGATTATATCTCTAAAATTAGAACGGATCTATTGGCAACTGGGCGATACTAAAGGGGTCAATCTGCAATTAAGCAAAAAAAAAAATGCCGGCAGCTTCCACAACACTCGCTCATTTATATAAGATTCACACGGCAACACACCGAATAATTTTATTCAGTTATTCCGTTTCCTCTCATTATTTTCGTTTTCCCTCCATATCTCTCAGTATCCAAACTATAATTTCCCTCGTTTTCTTCTTTTATCCAAAAAGCCCCCAAACCCTAACCCCATCTCTTTCTCCAAATCAACCCAAAATCCCCATCAATCTCGCCCGCCGTCGAAACCCGCCGCGGCTTCTGATCAGAACGAGGGTTTTGGCCGCCGAGTATCGTCTCCATCTCCGATCTCCGGCGAGATCGAGGAGCTCCGGTCACCGATTCCTAGGGTTTTCTTGCATGTCTGGGGCCCATCATCTGACGTGGCACTTGCCGTTCCCCCCGCGCTTCGCTGATCCTGATGCTTACCATCGATTCGACGGTGCAAGCAGTCGAATCGAGGAGGATGCGGCTGACGTTCTCGTGATCAGGACTCCGGTGAGTGATCGATGGCTGAAAGTTAGTTTTTTGAGTAATAAAGTTGATTTCTTTACTTGTAATAAGATGAACTGAAATTTGATTAGTTTTAGAGTGGGGACTTTGGGTTTCTCTTAATTGCTTGGCATATATTCAGTAGTCTGTCCTATTTCTTTTTTTGGTAATTTTTCCTGTCTTTTCACAATTAGAGATAAACGTTTGCCAATGTTTTGGGTTAATTTTCTCAAATCGTCTAAAGTTGATATATGTTTAAACTGTTCTATCTTTATACCAAAATTTCTTCCCAATGCGACAAGTATGGTTTATTTTTGACGGGGAGATTCTGATTAGGTTTTGTCCGATGCCAAATGCTGGTCAAATCTTGCATTTTTTTTCTCTTGAACCTTGTCCAAGAGGATTTTCTATTGGTGATAGTCTCAACATTGGACTCAATTGTGAAACATATACATGTTCCATCATATACGCATGTACGTGGAGCTTTTGCACCAAAGAAAAATTTATGTTTCTTTACATAAAACAATGACAATGCTTATTCAAATGGATACTTCATTAAAAACCAATATGTTAATCTTAAAAACGTGAGGTGATCTGAATCCATGGAATTAAAAGGATATGGATGAAGACTTTTTGCATGACCAAGTGGCGACAAATGTCTTGGTGAATCCAGAAGGCTGTCAATTAACTTACTGCTGAAAACAAGAAAATCATAAACGAAAGTTAGGTTGTGAAGTCTCAAATCTGTTGGCACGTCAAGACTGCACTTAAATTAGGGTTTTGGGAATCTAACTTAGGCCCTATTTCATGTCACCACCCTAATTTACTCAAATTTCAGAAAATGGCGCCTATCTATCATTCCATTAACATATAACCATCCATGAACTTTTCCTTCCAACTTTCCAACTAAAAAATTATAGTTTGATGGTTTTACCCCTACATCGGTTGTTGCACTTTGGATATTAATTTGGGATATCAATGTTAAATTTTGTTGAACTTCGGTATATCTTTTTGGGCAAAAAGAACTTTGGGCAACAAAATTAAAAATGAAAGTGATGTTGTATTTTTGGGCAAAAAAAAAAAAAACTTTGGGGGTATCAAAGTTAAATGGGAAATGATTTGGGGACTTTGATCCTAAGTTCAAGAAGATTAAACTTATGTAGGGGTAAAACTGTCAAACCATATTTTTCTGGATGGAAAATTGGATGGAAAAGAGCATGAGTGGATCTATTTTAATGGAATGGTAGATAGGGTGATTTTCTGAAATTTGGGTAATTAAGGGTCGTAACATGTAATAGAGCCTAAGTTGGGGTGGTTCCTTTAAAAGCCCTTTAAATTAAGAATGCTCTTGTTATCCACAAATGGATAACTGTCCATTGCCCTGGCCTTTTAACAAACATTGTCAAATGCTTCATAAATCTAGTTGAGAGCCAATTCATAGAGGGGGAATCCATTCCATTGGCAGTCAATCTAGTAGCTTCAAGTTTAAGTTGAGGTACAAATGTGTGTATCAAAGCCTAGGTGGATCCCAAGAATATTTTAAGATGTGTCACATTGTTCTTAGTTTGTCAATGAAATATGTTTTATGGCAATCTTAGGTAACTTTTGCTGGTCTTGCTAACTACAGTGATTGATTTACAGTTGAAGCGAAAGCCAGGTGCAGAAGATGCTGAAACTGCTGACTCAAATGAGTGGACAAACAGCCCTGGATATGTTAAAGGAATTACCAATCCCTTTCAAACACCTTCATCTATAAAGGGGGGTAGGATCTGCAGCAAGTATAATCCTTTAAAGTTCAAACCTGAATGTACAACCCCCATTCAATATGCTGGTAAGAAATTGTGATCTAACTGTTACCCTGCTGCCATCTCAAGTTTCTATTGTGAGATCTATGTATGTTTCGGCTGATGATATCTCTTTCACTTGAATCATTTACCTGACTGCCATATGTTTTGATGACTTGTGCAAACACCTTTATGGGTGTTTCCAGTGTTGGAAAATAAGTTTTACAAGGTTGCTTATTTGGTTGCATGAGTATGCGGGTTACAACTGCAACAAATAAGGAGTATGTGCTTCCAATATGCGGACAAGGCACATACTAGCTTGCATGTGAATTAAGAACCACATGCCTGATTACATAAATGGTTATGCACTTTTCTTTTTAAATCCAACTTGTTAGCTAATTAAACCTAACATAATTAGAGCAGTTACAACATTTAAACAAAGCCCTATGTGACTAGACCAGATCCCTAAATTAAAACCCATTGGTCTCTGCTTCCCACTTCCAACCCCATCTAAATAGGTTACTTGTTTTGTCCTTCCATTCTCTCACTTGGACTGACATCTAGTGAGATAATGTGTGCAATTTTTTCCTGTTATTTTCTCCTTCTCTGTTCCAATTTTCTTCACTATCCTTTCTGCCTACTCTCCTTGTGATCCCTCTGTCTCCAAACTTGTGAGCAAACACAAAGTAAACACTTGTCATTCAACAAATCAGAATAGAAGGAAAGAGGTAAGCTTGGAGATTGACAATTTTCTTTTGTTTAGTTGTTGATATTCACTAGCAGCTTTATTCTTATTACAAATTTGGAGTTGTTTCTGAGCTAGGGTTAGTTTACTAGCTTATATTACTCCTAAACGTAATCTGCTGTATTCTTAGAAATGTTAGCAAAAATTCTAAGAATTCACAAATCGATCATACACAAGCACGTAAAATATGGAGTAGCTTTACTCAACATATTGTGAGGATTCTGATTAGGTTTTGTCTGATGCCAAATGCTGGTCAAATCTTGCATTTTTTCTCTTGAACCTTGTCCAAGAGGATTTTCTATTGGTGATAGTCTCAACATTGGACTCAATTGTGAAACATAGACATGTTCCATCATATACGCATGTACGTGGAGCTTTTGCACCAAAGAAAAATTTATGTTTCTTTACATAAAACAATGACAATGCTTATTCAAATGGATACTTCATTAAAAACCACTATGTTAATCTTAAAAACGTGAGGTGATCTGAATCCATGGAATTAAAAGGATATGGATGAAGACTTTTTGCATGACCAAGTGGCGACAAATGTCTTGGTGAATCCAGAAGGCTGTCAATTAACTTACTGCTGAAAACAAGAAAATCATAAACGAAAGTTAGGTTGTGAAGTCTGTAAATCTGTTGGCACGTCAAGACTGCACTTAAATTAGGGTTTTTTTGGGGGAATCCTAACTTAGGCCCTATTTCATGTCACCACCCTAATTTACTCAAATTTCAGAAAATGGCGCCTATCTATCATTCCATTAACATATAACCATCCATGAACTTTTCCTTCCAACTTTCCAACTAAAAAATTATAGTTTGATGGTTTTACCCCTACATAGGTTGTTGCACTTTGGATATTAATTTGGGATATCAATGTTAAATTTTCTTGAACTTCGGTATATCTTTTTGGGCAAAAAGAACTTTGGGCAACAAAATTAAAAATGAAAGTGACGTATTTTTGGGCAAAAAAAAAACTTTGGGGGTATCAAAGTTAAATGGGAAATGATTTGGGGACTTTGATCCTAAGTTCAAGAAGATTAAACTTATGTAGGGGTAAAACTGTCAAACCATATTTTTCTGGATGGAAAATTGGATGGAAAAGAGCATGAGTGGATCTATTTTAATGGAATGGTAGATAGGGGTGATTTTCTGAAATTTGGGTAATTAAGGGTCGTAACATGTAATAGAGCCTAAGTTGGGGGTGGTTCCCTTTAAAAAGCCCTTTAAATTAAGAATGCTCTTGTTATCCACAAATGGATAACTGTCCATTGCCCTGGCCTTTTAACAAACATTGTCAAATGCTTCATAAATCTAGTTGAGAGCCAATTCATAGAGGGGGAATCCATTCCATAGGCAGTCAATCAAGTAGCTTCAAGTTTAAGTTGAGGTACAAATGTGTGTGTCAAAGCCTAGGTGGATCCCAAGAATATTTTAAGACGTGTCACATTGTTCTTAGTTTGTCAATGAAATATGTTTTATGGCAATCTTAGGTAACTTTTGCTGTTCTTACTAACTACAGTGATTGATTTACAGTTGAAGCGAAAGCCAGGTGCAGAAGATGCTGAAACTGCTGACTCAAATGAGTGGACAAACAGCCCTGGATATGTTAAAGGAATTACCAATCCCTTTCAAACACCTTCATCTATAAAGGGGGGTAGGATCTGCAGCAAGTATAATCCTTTGAAGTTCAAACCTGAATGTACAACCCCCATTCAATATGCTGGTAAGAAATTGTGATCTAACTGTTACTCTGCTGCCATCTCAAGTTTCTATTGTGAGATCTATGTATGTTTCGGCTGATGATATCTCTTTCACTTGAATCATTTACCTGACTGCCATATGTTTTGATGACTTGTGCAAACACCTTTATGGGTGTTTCCAGTGTTGGAAAATAAGTTTTACAAGGTTGCTTATTTGGTTGCATGAGTATGCGGGTTACAACTGCAACAAATAAGGAGTATGTGCTTCCAATATGCGGACAAGGCACATACTAGCTTGCATGTGAATTAAGAACCACATGCCTGATTACATAAATGGTTATGCACTTTTCTTTTTAAATCCAACTTGTTAGCTAATTAAACCTAACATAATTAGAGCAGTTACAACATTTAAACAAAGCCCTATGTGACTAGACCAGATCCCTAAATTAAAACCCATTGGTCTCTGCTTCCCGACTTCCAACCCCATCTAAATAGGTTACTTGCTTTGTCCTTCCATTCTCTCACTTCGGACGACATCTAGTGAGATAATGTGTGCAATTTTTTTCCTGTTATTTTCTCCTTCTCTGTTCCAATTTTCTTCACTATCCTTTCTGCCTACTCTCCTTGTGATCCCTCTGTCTCCAAACTTGTGAGCAAACACAAAGTAAACACTTGTCATTCAACAAATCAGAATAGAAGGAAAGAGGTAAGCTTGGAGATTGACAATTTTCTTTTTGTTTAGTTGTTGATATTCACTAGCAGCTTTATTCTTATTACAAATTTGGAGTTGTTTCTGAGCTAGGGTTAGTTTACTAGCTTATATTACTCCTAAACGTAATCTGCTGTATTCTTAGAAATTTTAGCAAAAATTCTAAGAATTCACAAATCGATCATACACAAGCACGTAAAATATGGAGTAGCGCTTTACTCAACATATTGTGAGGATTATCAAGGTGAAGGACCCTTAAATAATTATTCCAGTCACACCCCAAATCTCATTTACAATATCTCTCTAAGAGAACTCTAAAAGTTGCAGTGTAAACAAAATAGAGAGCATGATTGCTAGACAAAGGGTTATTTATAAGATTTACGCTTGGTCATCATTGAATTGGAGAAGAACTTACTAATTCAAATTCTATATTGGGTAGGAGTCTAATTCTGTTTAGGATAAGAACTGAAATCTCAATCAAACTCTTGTAAATCCAACAGAAAAGCTTCTTCTTTATAATTACTTAGAAAATGAAATTAGCCATATGTTTGAAAAACTCTCTTTTAGATTGGAATTGATATTTGATCCAACTTAACTATGAACTACTTGATTTGGTCTAGGATTGGTGGATTACAAGAATATTTTAAGACGTGTCACATTGTTCTTAGTTTGTCAATGAAATATGTTTTATGGCAATCTTAGGTAACTTTTGCTGTTCTTACTAACTACAGTGATTGATTTACAGTTGAAGCGAAAGCCAGGTGCAGAAGATGCTGAAACTGCTGACTCAAATGAGTGGACAAACAGCCCTGGATATGTTAAAGGAATTACCAATCCCTTTCAAACACCTTCATCTATAAAGGGGGGTAGGATCTGCAGCAAGTATAATCCTTTGAAGTTCAAACCTGAATGTACAACCCCATTCAATATGCTGGTAAGAAATTGTGATCTAACTGTTACCTGCTGCCATCTCAAGTTTCTATTGTGAGATCTATGTATGTTTCGGCTGATGATATCTCTTTCACTTGAATCATTTACCTGACTGCCATATGTTTTGATGACTTGTGCAAACACCTTTATGGGTGTTTCCAGTGTTGGAAAATAAGTTTTACAAGGTTGCTTATTTGGTTGCATGAGTATGCGGGTTACAACTGCAACAAATAAGGAGTATGTGCTTCCAATATGCGGACAAGGCACATACTAGCTTGCATGTGAATTAAGAACCACATGCCTGATTACATAAATGGTTATGCACTTTTCTTTTTAAATCCAACTTGTTAGCTAATTAAACCTAACATAATTAGAGCAGTTACAACATTTAAACAAAGCCCTATGTGACTAGACCAGATCCCTAAATTAAAACCCATTGGTCTCTGCTTCCGACTTCCAACCCCATCTAAATAGGTTACTTGCTTTGTCCTTCCATTCTCTCACTTCGGACGACATCTAGTGAGATAATGTGTGCAATTTTTTTCCTGTTATTTTCTCCTTCTCTGTTCCAATTTTCTTCACTATCCTTTCTGCCTACTCTCCTTGTGATCCCTCTGTCTCCAAACTTGTGAGCAAACACAAAGTAAACACTTGTCATTCAACAAATCAGAATAGAAGGAAAGAGGTAAGCTTGGAGATTGACAATTTTCTTTTGTTTAGTTGTTGATATTCACTAGCAGCTTTATTCTTATTACAAATTTGGAGTTGTTTCTGAGCTAGGGTTAGTTTACTAGCTTATATTACTCCTAAACGTAATCTGCTGTATTCTTAGAAATGTTAGCAAAAATTCTAAGAATTCACAAATCGATCATACACAAGCACGTAAAATATGGAGTAGCTTTACTCAACATATTGTGAGGATTATCAAGGTGAAGGACCCTTAAATAATTATTCCAGTCACACCCCAAATCTCATTTACAATATCTCTCTAAGAGAACTCTAAAAGTTGCAGTGTAAACAAAATAGAGAGCATGATTGCTATACAAAGGGTTATTTATAAGATTTACGCTTGGTCATCATTGAATTGGAGAAGAACTTACTAATTCAAATTCTATATTGGGTAGGAGTCTAATTCTGTTTAGGATAAGAACTGAAATCTCAATCAAACTCTTGTAAATCCAACAGAAAAGCTTCTTCTTTATAATTACTTAGAAAACGAAATTAGCCATATGTTTGAAAAACTCTCTTTTAGATTGGAATTGATATTTGATCCAACTTAACTATGAACTACTTGATTTGGTCTAGGATTGGTGGATTACAAGAAATTTTATCATTTTTTAGCTTCTCATATTTTTAGATTTTTAAACAATATAAAAGAATATTAAAAGAACCCAGTTTTGCTTTATTCCAGATAATTTGATGATGCAATGTGTAATCCAGTTATGCATTATGCATTGCTTGATAGCATGCATAACATGTATGCATTTTAAAAGATTGGTTGGTTCTACTTGTTAAGGTTTCCACAGGTTATTCTATATAAAAGACTTTGGTTTCATGAGAAAGAAACTATAAGTTTGCATCACTTAAATTACTTACTTTCTTATATTTACTATTTTACTTCTATGCCTATCTACCTATGGAGCTATACACCAGTCAAACTTTCACTTGATTCTTTTCAGGCGCCTGTATGCTTTCATGACAGTGCTTGTATTACTTGAGTCTCTCCTTTCACGCATACAGGCATATCCACACACAGATTATGTATGCTTTCACTTTGTTTCTGCATGCTTTCACTTGTCAGGTTTGTATGTGTGCGCGTCCAAACTGGATTCCACTAGATTATGGTTTTTCCTTTTATTGCTTTTAATGATGTTATTTATTTTTTATAAGACATTCAAACACTTATTTACTTTTTAGAAACAGGCATACTAATTATATAAATTTATTGTAAGTTAAAACCAGATATGCATTAAGTTTCTCAGGACTATTCTTAATTTTACAACTGCCTTACTGCCTTATAATGTGTTTTCGAGAATTTGGCACCTGTATTAGTGTTTGACACAAAATACGTCGTAATATGATACTATCTACCTGTCTATGGATTTGTATAACATTTTTATAGTTCTGTTATATTAATTAGGGAAATAACTGTGGAATAAAAGTCTGAATGTTTGTTTCTGCAGGTTCTTCCAGTAACGATCTTACCCCAGTTAGTAATTGTCGCTATGACAACTCTCTAGGTGATTGAACTATCGATTTACTGCAAAATAATTTTTACGTCAATAAAATCATGAACCTTTCATAAGTGGCAAAATCTTAGAATAATAGCTTATGAAATTGATGAAGGGTTCAGTGCTGTTGATTATGATTTGGTGCTGTATTGTGTTTCAGGTTTCCTGACCAAAAGTTCATCAATTTGCTTAAGCATGCACAGGATGGCATTCTTGATTTAAATAAAGCTGTGGAAACTTTGGAGGCGAAGTTTATAACCTTACAGAGCATTATCCTCTAATTATTAGCATTTTGCAATTCCATCAGGGTTCCCAGACCCAGACCCACCTATTCTTTTAACTCCCAGCCACTGACTGTTTAATGTACTCATTGTCCATGTACAACATCCTGACTGGAGTCATTTATGTGCTCATTTTAAACTTAAGAAAAGCAGTAATTTTCTCCTTCTCTGTTCCAATTTTCTTCACTATCCTTTCTGCCTACTCTCCTTGTGATCCCTCTGTCTCCAAACTTGTGAGCAAACACAAAGTAAACACTTGTCATTCAACAAATCAGAATAGAAGGAAAGAGGTAAGCTTGGAGATTGACAATTTTCTTTTGTTTAGTTGTTGATATTCACTAGCAGCTTTATTCTTATTACAAATTTGGAGTTGTTTCTGAGCTAGGGTTAGTTTACTAGCTTATATTACTCCTAAACGTAATCTGCTGTATTCTTAGAAATGTTAGCAAAAATTCTAAGAATTCACAAATCGATCATACACAAGCACGTAAAATATGGAGTAGCTTTACTCAACATATTGTGAGGATTATCAAGGTGAAGGACCCTTAAATAATTATTCCAGTCACACCCCAAATCTCATTTACAATATCTCTCTAAGAGAACTCTAAAAGTTGCAGTGTAAACAAAATAGAGAGCATGATTGCTATACAAAGGGTTATTTATAAGATTTACGCTTGGTCATCATTGAATTGGAGAAGAACTTACTAATTCAAATTCTATATTGGGTAGGAGTCTAATTCTGTTTAGGATAAGAACTGAAATCTCAATCAAACTCTTGTAAATCCAACAGAAAAGCTTCTTCTTTATAATTACTTAGAAAACGAAATTAGCCATATGTTTGAAAAACTCTCTTTTAGATTGGAATTGATATTTGATCCAACTTAACTATGAACTACTTGATTTGGTCTAGGATTGGTGGATTACAAGAAATTTTATCATTTTTTAGCTTCTCATATTTTTAGATTTTTAAACAATATAAAAGAATATTAAAAGAACCCAGTTTTGCTTTATTCCAGATAATTTGATGATGCAATGTGTAATCCAGTTATGCATTATGCATTGCTTGATAGCATGCATAACATGTATGCATTTTTAAAAGATTGGTTGGTTCTACTTGTTAAGGTTTCCACAGGTTATTCTATATAAAAGACTTTGGTTTCATGAGAAAGAAACTATAAGTTTGCATCACGAAATTACTTACTTTCTTATATTTACTATTTTACTTCTATGCCTATCTACCTATGGAGCTATACACCAGTCAAACTTTCACTTGATTCTTTTCAGGCGTCTGTATGGTTTCATGACAGTGCTTGTATTACTTGAGTCTCTCCCTTTCACGCATACAGGCATATCCACACACAGATTATGTATGCTTTCACTTTGTTTCTGCATGCTTTCACTTGTCAGGTTTGTATGTGTGCGCGTCCAAACTGGATTCCACTAGATTATGGTTTTTCCTTTTATTGCTTTTAATGATGTTATTTATTTTTTATAAGACATTCAAACACTTATTTACTTTTTAGAAACAGGCATACTAATTATATAAATTTATTGTAAGTTAAAACCAGATATGCATTAAGTTTCTCAGGACTATTCTTAATTTTACAACTGCCTTACTGCCTTATAATGTGTTTTCGAGAATTTGGCACCTGTATTAGTGTTTGACACAAAATACGCCGTAATATGATACTATCTACCTGTCTATGGATTTGTATAACATTTTTATAGTTCTGTTATATTAATTAGGGAAATAACTGTGGAATAAAAGTCTGAATGTTTGTTTCTGCAGGTTCTTCCAGTAACGATCTTACCCCAGTTAGTAATTGTCGCTATGACAACTCTCTAGGTGATTGAACTATCGATTTACTGCAAAATAATTTTTACGTCAATAAAATCATGAACCTTTCATAAGTGGCAACATGTTAGAATAATAGCTTATGAAATTGATGAAGGGTTCAGTGCTGTTGATTATGATTTGGTGCTGTATTGTGTTTCAGGTTTCCTGACAAAAAAGTTCATCAATTTGCTTAAGCATGCACAGGATGGCATTCTTGATTTAAATAAAGCTGTGGAAACTTTGGAGGCGAGTTTATAACCTTACAGAGCATTATCCTCTAATTATTAGCATTTTGCAATTCCATCAGGGTTCCCAGACCCAGACCCACCTATTCTTTTTTAACTCCCAGCCACTGACTGTTTAATGTACTCATTGTCCATGTACAACATCCTGACTGGAGTCATTTATGTGCTCATTTTAAACTTAAGAAAAGCAGTAATTTTCTCCTGGTACTAGTTATAAACAAGAAATATATTCTCTGAATCACTACCAAGTCCTTGATAGAAGCAAGTAGGATTAAGGGGTCAACGTCGGGTAAAACTTTGAAGATCGATTCCAGGGAGTTGCATTCTTTTGCAAACATCTATAACCGAGGAGTTTAAAACAGAAAATTTCCTTGAAGTTTCAATTTTTAAAGATAATTGAAGTTTTAATTTCATTCTGTATTTTTTATGTCACAGGTTCAAAAGAGGCGGATATATGACATTACAAATGTCCTTGAAGGAATTGGACTAATTGAGAAGAAACTTAAAAACAGAATAAGTTGGAAGTAATATATCATGTTCATCTGCATATTTCAAGATTATTTCCTCTTTTCTCTTTGTGCATGCATGTTCCCCTAAATAGTTATTTATTTAAAGAAATTTATGACAGGGGTTCTGATGACTCAAGGCCAGGAGAAGTTAATGATGTCCCAATTTTAGAAGTAAGAGAAACATTTACTGTTTGATTCTGTTCTCTTTTCATATCATTTCTGTATACTTGTTGTGATAGCTTACGTTGATATGGCATTGTAAATGTTTTACTAGTTCTTTCTGTATGAGAACTTCAAACCCTAATCCTATTATAATTTTCATTTCAGGCAGATGTTAAAAGCTTCATATGAAAGAGCAACTTGGATGATCGAATAAGGTAATGTATAAGCCATATCTCCCTTCCCATGAGAATATTTTAGTTATCAGTCTGAAACTTTATGTTCTTTGCAGTGAAATAAAGGCAAGGCTAAAAAGAATTAGTGAAAATGAAAGCACCCAGAAGTAGGTGCTTTCTTTCATATATGCAAGTAGCATTTTGTGGTTAACTTTACTTTCTCATATTACTTCCTTTTCCGTTTCTCTCTGTTCCCTTAGATTTCTATATGTGACCGAAGAAGACATAAAATCCCTTCCCTGCTTTCAGGTGCGTTCTGTTTCTTTATGCTCTAGTTTTTACTTTGCAATGTGCTTACATTGCAACTGCTGGTGATCCTTATTAAGATATGCTAGCATTTACTTCTACTTGTTAAGGTTTCCACAGGTTATTCTATATAAAAGACTTTGGTTTCATGAGAAAGAAACTATAAGTTTGCATCACGAAATTACTTACTTTCTTATATTTACTATTTTACTTCTATGCCTATCTACCTATGGAGCTATACACCAGTCAAACTTTCACTTGATTCTTTTCAGGCGTCTGTATGCTTTCATGACAGTGCTTGTATTACTTGAGTCTCTCCCTTTCACGCATACAGGCATATCCACACACAGATTATGTATGCTTTCACTTTGTTTCTGCATGCTTTCACTTGTCAGGTTTGTATGTGTGCGCGTCCAAACTGGATTCCACTAGATTATGGTTTTTCCTTTTATTGCTTTTAATGATGTTATTTATTTTTATAAGACATTCAAACACTTATTTACCTTTTAGAAACAGGCATACTAATTATATAAATTTATTGTAAGTTAAAACCAGATATGCATTAAGTTTCTCAGGACTATTCTTAATTTTACAACTGCCTTACTGCCTTATAATGTGTTTTCGAGAATTTGGCACCTGTATTAGTGTTTGACACAAAATACGCCGTAATATGATACTATCTACCTGTCTATGGATTTGTATAACATTTTTATAGTTCTGTTATATTAATTAGGGAAATAACTGTGGAATAAAAGTCTGAATGTTTGTTTCTGCAGGTTCTTCCAGTAACGATCTTACCCCAGTTAGTAATTGTCGCTATGACAACTCTCTAGGTGATTGAACTATCGATTTACTGCAAAATAATTTTACGTCAATAAAATCATGAACCTTTCATAAGTGGCAAAATCTTAGAATAATAGCTTATGAAATTGATGAAGGGTTCAGTGCTGTTGATTATGATTTGGTGCTGTATTGTGTTTCAGGTTTCCTGACCAAAAGTTCATCAATTTGCTTAAGCATGCACAGGATGGCATTCTTGATTTAAATAAAGCTGTGGAAACTTTGGAGGCGAGTTTATAACCTTACAGAGCATTATCCTCTAATTATTAGCATTTTGCAATTCCATCAGGGTTCCCAGACCCAGACCCACCTATTCTTTTAACTCCCAGCCACTGACTGTTTAATGTACTCATTGTCCATGTACAACATCCTGACTGGAGTCATTTATGTGCTCATTTTAAACTTAAGAAAAGCAGTAATTTTCTCCTGGTACTAGTTATAAACAAGAAATATATTCTCTGAATCACTACCAAGTCCTTGATAGAAGCAAGTAGGATTAAGGGGTCAACGTCGGGTAAAACTTTGAAGATCGATTCCAGGGAGTTGCATTCTTTGCAAACATCTATAACCGAGGAGTTTAAAACAGAAAATTTCCTTGAAGTTTCAATTTTAAAGATAATTGAAGTTTTAATTTCATTCTGTATTTTTATGTCACAGGTTCAAAAGAGGCGGATATATGACATTACAAATGTCCTTGAAGGAATTGGACTAATTGAGAAGAAACTTAAAAACAGAATAAGTTGGAAGTAATATATCATGTTCATCTGCATATTTCAAGATTATTTCCTCTTTTCTCTTTGTGCATGCATGTTCCCCTAAATAGTTATTTAGTTAAAGAAATTTATGACAGGGGTTCTGATGACTCAAGGCCAGGAGAAGTTAATGATGTCCCAATTTTAGAAGTAAGAGAAACATTTACTGTTTGATTCTGTTCTCTTTTCATATCATTTCTGTATACTTGTTGTGATAGCTTACGTTGATATGGCATTGTAAATGTTTTACTAGTTCTTTCTGTATGAGAACTTCAAACCCTAATCCTATTATAATTTTCATTTCAGGCAGATGTTAAAAAGCTTCATATGAAAGAGCGCAACTTGGATGATCGAATAAGGTAATGTATAAGCCATATCTCCCTTCCCATGAGAATATTTTAGTTATCAGTCTGAAACTTTATGTTCTTTGCAGTGAAATAAAGGCAAGGCTAAAAAGAATTAGTGAAAATGAAAGCACCCAGAAGTAGGTGCTTTCTTTCATATATGCAAGTAGCATTTTGTGGTTAACTTTACTTTCTCATATTACTTCCTTTTCCGTTTCTCTCTGTTCCCTTAGATTTCTATATGTGACCGAAGAAGACATAAAATCCCTTCCCTGCTTTCAGGTACGTTCTGTTTCTTTATGCTCTAGTTTTTACTTTGCAATGTGCTTACATTGCAACTGCTGGTGATCCTTATTAAGATATGCTAGCATTTACTTCTACTTTGTTATTTATTGCTGTAAAAAATACTAATTTATCCTATAGCATTGACAAAATTAGAACCATAAATGGTTTCGTACAACTAATGTAAAGCAATTTGAAGTCGACGTTGCTTTTTATAGGGTTAATTGCGGATAGATCCCATGCACTGTTGCCAAATTGAACTTGCTAACCCTGTTGTTCTATTGTTGCTGATAGACCCCTTGAGTGAACTTTTTTGACCCTTTTCAGAGGGTTAATTGCGGATAGATCCCATGCACTGTTGCCAAATTGAACTTGCTAACCCTGTTGTTCTATTGTTGCTGATAGACCCCTTGAGTGAACTTTTTTGACCCTTTTCAGAGGGGCAATGCGCAACGATAGATTTTCACTCAGGGGATCTATCTACAACAATAGAACTACTGGGTTAGTAAGTTCAATTTAGTGGTAGTATAGGGGCCTATCTGCAATTAACCCTTTCTGAACAATAACCTTCTCTTCAAAAATCTTCTAACCTGCAACTATTAGATGATTATCATAGTATTTTTTTGCTTATTTTGCAGAACAAAACTCTAATAGCAATTAAAGCACCCGAGTACAAACGCAAGTTCCATATCCCGATGAGGTAGGGAAAGTGAAGGAAGAGTGGAAAATAATGCATCCTACTTGTGATTCTTTGAGTTTCTGAGAGGTTAATGTTTCTCCCTTGCTTTAAACAGGACACTGAGGATCCTCAAAGAAGATACAGGCTGGTCCTTAGAAGCTAAACGGGTCCAATTGATGTATATCTTGTCAGGTAATATTCTAGCTCCTTTCTAGCGAGATTAATTAATTCCATTAAAGTGTATTGCAGTCACATTTATAGTTTGTTTTCTCAGTAAGTTTGAGGAAACAATTGAGCAGATCAGCGGTGTGGAAACTTCTGAAAATCTCCTTCCTGTGTCAAATCCAAGCTTTCCTCAGAGTGAAATTATGGCAGTGAGAACTGCAGAAGACAGCAGAGGACAGGAAACTGAGTTTCTAGGTGTCGAGATGTCACATGCTGGTCCAAATCTTTCACAGGAATCTATTGCTGGGATGATGAAGATTGTTCCTTCAGAAGTTGATGTAAGTATAACAAGCTCGGATGGGTACTTAAATTTTTGTGTACTAGTTGTATTTATAAAAGGCTTACCGGCTGGTAATATTTCGGACAAAGCTAAGATTCAGTCTCCCTTCAAGAAAGTAAGACTGAGGTCATACGTAATTAGGAGCTAGGATTTACCATAAAGGGATTTGGCTTGTCAGAGCCTTTGTCCAAAGCAGAAAGGTACTCATCACAATCAGGCTATGTGGTGACAGGCTGAGCCAGTAAAGGGTTGGCCTTATAAGACCTACTTATGATCCATGTCTTTATGCACAAACTTACAGTTCAACTGCACGTTTTATGAGTCAATCTTCTTTTGTGATATCTAGCTTACAGTTTAAACATTACACCTTTGGAGTTGGGATGTAAACTTTCTATATACACAACCTTTACGTAATGATAAATAGGTCATGGCTTTCGATTTTGAGGTCCCATCCTTTCCCTTTGTGCATGCATGTTCCCCTAAATAGTTATTTATTTAAAGAAATTTATGACAGGGGTTCTGATGACTCAAGGCCAGGAGAAGTTAATGATGTCCCAATTTTAGAAGTAAGAGAAACATTTACTGTTTGATTCTGTTCTCTTTTCATATCATTTCTGTATACTTGTTGTGATAGCTTACGTTGATATGGCATTGTAAATGTTTTACTAGTTCTTTCTGTATGAGAACTTCAAACCCTAATCCTATTATAATTTTCATTTCAGGCAGATGTTAAAAGCTTCATATGAAAGAGCTAACTTGGATGATCGAATAAGGTAATGTATAAGCCATATCTCCCTTCCCATGAGAATATTTTAGTTATCAGTCTGAAACTTTATGTTCTTTGCAGTGAAATAAAGGCAAGGCTAAAAGAATTAGTGAAAATGAAAGCACCCAGAAGTAGGTGCTTTCTTTCATATATGCAAGTAGCATTTTGTGGTTAACTTTACTTTCTCATATTACTTCCTTTTCGTTTCTCTCTGTTCCCTTAGATTTCTATATGTGACCTAAGAAGACATAAAATCCCTTCCCTGCTTTCAGGCACGCTCTGTTTCTTTATGCTCTAGTTTTTACTTTGCAATGTGCTTACATTGCAACTGCTGGTGATCCTTATTAAGATATGCTAGCATTTACTTCTACTTTGTTATTTATTGCTGTAAAAATACTAATTTATCCTATAGCATTGACAAAATTAGAACCATAAATGGTTTCGCATAACTAATGTAAAGCAATTTGAAGTCGACGTTGCTTTTATAGGGTTAATTGCGGATAGATCCCATGCACTGTTGCCAAATTGAACTTGCTAACCCTGTTGTTCTATTGTTGCTGATAGACCCCTTGAGTGAACTTTTTTGACCCTTTTCAGAGGGGCAATGCGCAACGATAGATTTTCACTCAGGGGATCTATCTACAACAATAGAACTACTGGGTTAGTAAGTTCAATTTAGTGGTAGTATAGGGGCCTATCTGCAATTAACCCTTTTCTGAACAATAACCTTCTCTTCAAAAATCTTCTAACCTGCAACTATTAGATGATTATCATAGTATTTTTTTTTGCTTATTTTGCAGAACAAAACTCTAATAGCAATTAAAGCACCCCGGAGTACAAACGTGCAAGTTCCATATCCCGATGAGGTAGGGAAAGTGAAGGAAGAGTGGAAAATAATGCATCCTACTTGTGATTCTTTGAGTTTCTGAGAGGTTAATGTTTCTCCCTTGCTTTAAACAGGACACTGAGGATCCTCAAAGAAGATACAGGCTGGTCCTTAGAAGCGAAACGGGTGCAATTGATGTATATCTTGTCAGGTAATATTCTAGCTCCCTTTCTAGCGAGATTAATTAATTCCATTAAAGTGTATTGCAGTCACATTTATAGTTTGTTTTCTCAGTAAGTTTGAGGAAACAATTGAGCAGATCAGCGGTGTGGAAACTTCTGAAAATCTCCTTCCTGTGTCAAATCCAAGCTTTCCTCAGAGTGAAATGATGGCAGTGAGAACTGTAGAAGAGAGCAGAGGAAAGGAAACTGAGTTTCTAGGTGTCGAGATGTCACATGCTGGTCCAAATCTTTCACAGGAATCTATTGCTGGGATGATGAAGATTGTTCCTTCAGAAGTTGATGTAAGTATAACAAGCTCGGATGGGTACTTAAATTTTTGTGTACTAGTTGTATTTATAAAAGGCTTACCGGCTGGTAATATTTCGACAAAGCTAAGATTCAGTCTCCCTTCAAGAAAGTAAGACTGAGGTCATACGTAATTAGGAGCTAGGATTTACCATAAAGGGATTTGGCTTGTCAGAGCCTTTGTCCAAAGCAGAAAGGTACTCATCACAATCAGGCTATGTGGTGACAGGCTGAGCCAGTAAAGGGTTGGCCTTATAAGACCTACTTATGATCCATGTCTTTATGCACAAACTTACAGTTCAACTGCACGTTTTATGAGTCAATCTTCTTTTGTGATATCTAGCTTACAGTTTAAACATTACACCTTTGGAGTTGGGATGTAAACTTTCTATATACACAACCTTTACGTAATGATAAATAGGTCATGCTTTCGATTTTGAGGTCCCATCCTTTCCCTTCAAAATAAAAATAAAAATAAAAATAATTTAAAAAATAAAAAAGTAAAAATAAAATTAAAAATTAAAAATTAAAAATTAAAAAAAATCATCTGTGCATAAGGTGGTTTGTGTCATGATTAGACTTACACCAGCTGCACATTGTGTCTGAGGTTTTGTACGTCTCTTTGTTAGCAACATCAGAAAATGCTCAACAAAGATTACATCCAACCTTCAAACCCAAATCTCACATCCCTTTATTGTTTGTATTTTTCTCTATTTTGGATACAACTTAAATCAGAGAGTGAGGACATATTTATAGCATAGGCTTTTGTCTTTAGGGAGAAACTGCAAAAATACCACTTGCGGGGCTGCCGCTCCCTCTTGGCCCTCTCCGGTCAGTAGTGGGGAAATTCAGCAGGGGTCCCTGTACTATGTATTCTCCATGTAAATGAGGCTTCAAAGACAATTTGATGGTTGTAGAAGTAGGTTAGTGGCTACACAAAGCACATGAATCCTTGAAAACAAGGTTTTCTCATCTTTTTATTTGCACTACATATCTAAAATTTTGATGAACAATGTCAGATTTTATCTCTTAAATGTCTCGCCAACCTGACAGTATTTACCCATTTATCGTATATTATTGTTTTTTTATTTTTGCAGACAGATGCAGATTACTGGCTTCTATCAGATGTCGATATTAGCATCAGTGACATGTGGAAGACAGTTCGTATCCTTTTGAGCACCATTTCTCTTAAACTCTTTGTTTTAGTTTATCGTCAACTGTGGATAGACCCCTGCATGGTCGGCCAATTGCAGATAGACCCCCTATAGCTCTATTGTTGCGGATAGACCCCCGAGTGAATTTTTTGACTCTTTTAGTGTAGGGAGATCTATTTGTTAAAAGAATTAATTACACCCTGGTACTCCGTGGTATCATGTAATTATACAGGTGACGCTGGGTTTGTGTATCTACGCAAATAACCCTGAAATTACTGATTGAGGTTACACGGGTAACCCTAATTAACCCTAAGTTTACTTTCACCAAGGTTATCCGTGTAATCTCAGTAGTAATCTTGGATTTATCTATGTAGATATATAGACCTATGGTACATGTGTAATTACACCATACCACAGGGGCAATGCTAACGATAGATTTTCACTCAGGGGATCTATCTACAACAATAGAACTACTGGGTTAGTAAGTTCAATTTAGTGGTAGTATAGGGGCCTATCTGCAATTAACCCTTTTCTGAACAATAACCTTCTCTTCAAAAATCTTCTAACCTGCAACTATTAGATGATTATCATAGTATTTTTTTTTTTGCTTATTTTGCAGAACAAAACTCTAATAGCAATTAAAGCACCCCGGAGTACAAACGTGCAAGTTCCATATCCCGATGAGGTAGGGAAAGTGAAGGAAGAGTGGAAAATAATGCATCCTACTTGTGATTCTTTGAGTTTCTGAGAGGTTAATGTTTCTCCCTTGCTTTAAACAGGACACTGAGGATCCTCAAAGAAGATACAGGCTGGTCCTTAGAAGCGAAACGGGTCCAATTGATGTATATCTTGTCAGGTAATATTCTAGCTCCCTTTCTAGCGAGATTAATTAATTCCATTAAAGTGTATTGCAGTCACATTTATAGTTTGTTTTCTCAGTAAGTTTGAGGAAACAATTGAGCAGATCAGCGGTGTGGAAACTTCTGAAAATCTCCTTCCTGTGTCAAATCCAAGCTTTCCTCAGAGTGAAATTATGGCAGTGAGAACTGCAGAAGACAGCAGAGGACAGGAAACTGAGTTTCTAGGTGTCGAGATGTCACATGCTGGTCCAAATCTTTCACAGGAATCTATTGCTGGGATGATGAAGATTGTTCCTTCAGAAGTTGATGTAAGTATAACAAGCTCGGATGGGTACTTAAATTTTGTGTACTAGTTGTATTTATAAAAGGCTTACCGGCTGGTAATATTTCGGACAAAGCTAAGATTCAGTCTCCCTTCAAGAAAGTAAGACTGAGGTCATACGTAATTAGGAGCTAGGATTTACCATAAAGGGATTTGGCTTGTCAGAGCCTTTGTCCAAAGCAGAAAGGTACTCATCACAATCAGGCTATGTGGTGACAGGCTGAGCCAGTAAAGGGTTGGCCTTATAAGACCTACTTATGATCCATGTCTTTATGCACAAACTTACAGTTCAACTGCACGTTTTATGAGTCAATCTTCTTTTGTGATATCTAGCTTACAGTTTAAACATTACACCTTTGGAGTTGGGATGTAAACTTTCTATATACACAACCTTTACGTAATGATAAATAGGTCATGCTTTCGATTTTGAGGTCCCATCCTTTCCCTTCAAAATAAAAATAAAAATAAAAATAATTTAAAAAATAAAAAGTAAAAATAAAATTAAAAATTAAAAATTAAAAAAATCATCTGTGCATAAGGTGGTTTGTGTCATGATTAGACTTACACCAGCTGCACATTGTGTCTGAGGTTTTGTACGTCTCTTTGTTAGCAACATCAGAAAATGCTCAACAAAGATTACATCCAACCTTCAAACCCAAATCTCACATCCCTTTATTGTTTGTATTTTTCTCTATTTTGGATACAACTTAAATCAGAGAGTGAGGACATATTTATAGCATAGGCTTTTGTCTTTAGGGAGAAACTGCAAAAATACCACTTGCGGGGCTGCCGCTCCCTCTTGGCCCTCTCCGGTCAGTAGTGGGGAAATTCAGCAGGGGTCCCTGTACTATGTATTCTCCATGTAAATGAGGCTTCAAAGACAATTTGATGGTTGTAGAAGTAGGTTAGTGGCTACACAAAGCACATGAATCCTTGAAAACAAGGTTTTCTCATCTTTTTATTTGCACTACATATCTAAAATTTTGATGAACAATGTCAGATTTTATCTCTTAAATGTCTCGCCAACCTGACAGTATTTACCCATTTATCGTATATTATTGTTTTTTTATTTTTGCAGACAGATGCAGATTACTGGCTTCTATCAGATGTCGATATTAGCATCAGTGACATGTGGAAGACAGTTCGTATCCTTTTGAGCACCATTTCTCTTAAACTCTTTGTTTTAGTTTATCGTCAACTGTGGATAGACCCCTGCATGGTCGGCCAATTGCAGATAGACCCCCTATAGCTCTATTGTTGCGGATAGACCCCCGAGTGAATTTTTTGACTCTTTTAGTGTAGGGAGATCTATTTGTTAAAAGAATTAATTACACCCTGGTACTCCGTGGTATCATGTAATTATACAGGTGACGCTGGTTTGTGTATCTACTAAATAACCCCGAATTATCGATTGAGGTTACACGGGTAACCCTAATTAACCCTAAGTTTACTTTCACCAAGGTTATCCGTGTAATCTCAGTAGTAATCTTGGATTTATCTATGTAGATATATAGACCTATGGTACATGTGTAATTACACCATACCACAGGGTACCAAGATGTAATTAATCTTAATAAAAACAATTTTCTCTTTCTCTGGGGGTTAAAAGAAAGTCAAGAGGAGGTCCATTCAAAATTAACCCTTTATTTTAACTTTCTTCTCATCTCGAATCTCAATCTTGTATCATCCATAACACTCTTCCAAGCTGATGTTCATTGGGATGTGGAACCTGGGTTAAATGCTGAGGATTTCCTTGCAAGCAGTCCTCGAACTCCGACGGCTGGAGTTCTGAAATCACCCTCAATAACCAACTCTCCTAGAAGCAGGATGGTGAAGTAGGAAGCAAGGCTTAAAATGTTCTCATCAGAAACCTTGAGTTTTCTTAGATTGATCATATTAATTGTCGATGGTTAACAATAGTTCTGAAGATTCTAAAGTGTGGCTGGTGATTTTATGCCAGTTAAGACGATAGTTGCATTGTACAGCTGAAGATAGGATGTTATCTTGTGAGGTAATATTCTAGCTCCCTTTCTAGCGAGATTAATTAATTCCATTAAAGTGTATTGCAGTCACATTTATAGTTTGTTTTCTCAGTAAGTTTGAGGAAACAATTGAGCAGATCAGCGGTGTGGAAACTTCTGAAAATCTCCTTCCTGTGTCAAATCCAAGCTTTCCTCAGAGTGAAATGATGGCAGTGAGAACTGTAGAAGAGAGCAGAGGAAAGGAAACTGAGTTTCTAGGTGTCGAGATGTCACATGCTGGTCCAAATCTTTCACAGGAATCTATTGCTGGGATGATGAAGATTGTTCCTTCAGACGTTGATGTAAGTATAACAAGCTCGGATGGGTACTTAAATTTTTGTGTACTAGTTGTATTTATAAAAGGCTTACCGGCTGGTAATATTTCGGACAAAGCTAAGATTCAGTCTCCCTTCAAGAAAGTAAGACTGAGGTCATACGTAATTAGGAGCTAGGATTTACCATAAAGGGATTTGGCTTGTCAG
The DNA here is from genome assembly GCA_012295165.1 of Asparagus setaceus. NCBI lineage: Eukaryota > Viridiplantae > Streptophyta > Magnoliopsida > Asparagales > Asparagaceae > Asparagus > Asparagus setaceus. The sequence continues at coordinate 35,467,707 of CM022708.1, read as the reverse complement.
AGCCTTTGTCCAAAGCAGAAAGGTACTCATCACAATCAGGTTATGTGGTGACAGGCTGAGCCAGTAAAGGGTTGGCCTTATAAGACCTACTTATGATCCATGTCTTTATGCACAAACTTACAGTTCAACTGCACGTTTTATGAGTCAATCTTCTTTTGTGATATCTAGCTTACAGTTTAAACATTACACCTTTGGAGTTGGGATGTAAACTTTCTATATACACAACCTTTACGTAATGATAAATAGGCCGCGGCTTTCGATTTTGAGGTCCCATCCTTTCCCTTCAAAATAAAAATAAAAATAAAAATAATTTAAAAAATAAAAAAGTAAAAATAAAATTAAAAATTAAAAATTAAAAAATCATCTGTGCATAAGGTGGTTTGTGTCATGATTAGACTTACACCAGCTGCACATTGTGTCTGAGGTTTTGTACGTCTCTTTGTTAGCAACATCAGAAAATGCTCAACAAAGATTACATCCAACCTTCAAACCCAAATCTCACATCCCTTTATTGTTTGTATTTTTCTCTATTTTGGATACAACTTAAATCAGAGAGTGAGGACATATTTATAGCATAGGCTTTTGTCTTTAGGGAGAAACTGCAAAATACCACTTGCGGGGCTGCCGCCCTCTTGGCCCTCTCCGGTCAGTAGTGGGGAAATTCAGCAGGGGTCCCTGTACTATGTATTCTCCATGTAAATGAGGCTTCAAAGACAATTTGATGGTTGTAGAAGTAGGTTAGTGGCTACACAAAGCACATGAATCCTTGAAAACAAGGTTTTCTCATCTTTTTATTTGCACTACATATCTAAAATTTTGATGAACAATGTCAGATTTTATCTCTTAAATGTCTCGCCAACCTGACAGTATTTACCCATTTATCGTATATTATTGTTTTTATTTTTGCAGACAGATGCAGATTACTGGCTTCTATCAGATGTCGATATTAGCATCAGTGACATGTGGAAGACAGTTCGTATCCTTTTGAGCACCATTTCTCTTAAACTCTTTGTTTTAGTTTATCGTCAACTGTGGATAGACCCCTGCATGGTCGGCCAATTGCAGATAGACCCCTATAGCTCTATTGTTATGATAGACCCCGAGTGAATTTTTGACTCTTTTAGTGTAGGGAGATCTATTTGTTAAAAGAATTAATTACACCCTGGTACTCCGTGGTATCATGTAATTATACAGGTGACGCTGGTTTGTGTATCTACTAAATAACCCCGAATTATGATTGAGGTTACACGGGTAACCCTAATTAACCCTAAGTTTACTTTCACCAAGGTTATCCGTGTAATCTCAGTAGTAATCTTGGATTTATCTATGTAGATATATAGACCTATGGTACATGTGTAATTACACCATACCACAGGGTACCAAGATGTAATTAATCTTAATAAAACAATTTTCTTTCTCTGGGGGTTAAAAGAAAGTCAAGAGGAGGTCCATTCAAAATTAACCCTTTATTTTAACTTTCTTCTCATCTCGAATCTCAATCTTGTATCATCCATAACACTCTTCCAAGCTGATGTTCATTGGGATGTGGAACCTGGGTTAAATGCTGAGGATTTCCTTGCAAGCAGTCCTCGAACTCCGACGGCTGGAGTTCTGAAATCACCCTCAATAACCAACTCTCCTAGAAGCAGGATGGTGAAGTAGGAAGCAAGGCTTAAAATGTTCTCATCAGAAACCTTGAGTTTTCTTAGATTGATCATATTAATTGTCGATGGTTAACAATAGTTCTGAAGATTCTAAAGTGTGGCTGGTGATTTTATGCCAGTTAAGACGATAGTTGCATTGTACAGCTGAAGATAGGATGTTATCTTGTGAGCGCTATATATGTCCAAGGAGAATTTTGATCTCAAACGTGGATATATTTATTTATTTATTTTTATTTTGCGAGGAGTAGCATAGAATTTTTCTTGTTTGATCTCAAACAGTTAACATCTTTTATTTTTCCAAAAAATTTAAATCTTTCTAGAAAAACGGACCGAGTAAGAATTCTTAGTTGTAGAAATCTCTAATCATAATTGAATTCCAATTTGATAAGATTTCTTGCGTATGAAACTATATGGCGCAAAGATAATTCCAATTTGATGGTATAAACTTTCTGAAAATATCTCTTGGATTTTGACACAAAATTCAAAGAAGGATAGTTCTCAGTTAAGGCGCCCAAATCATTAGAGACATCGGAACACTATTACGACTCGAACTCTGACAGTAGAACAAATTTAATTAAAAGCTTATTTCATAGGAGTCCGTCTCAAGTGAGAATTAGTAACAAAATCAATATAAATAAAACCAATAGTGTCTAATAATAGAATCTAAAACCCTGTTTACTCTCTAAAACACATCTTCTTCTTCCTTTCCCTTTGACAATGGCAAATTCAACAAGCGAAGGCGATTCGAAGCTCCGAAACTCGATAACGGGTTCGGGTTACAGTAGCTTAAAAGACATTATTTCATCTCCAAACTTCAAACCTGCAATCTGCAATGAGAAGTTTGTAGAAAGCAAAGACCCGCTGGTGCACCAGGATTCGCGTGCATATCTCATGAGGAGGCCATCGTCGTCGGATCCTTTTCGACGTTTCTTCAGGGGCGTCGGTTCTTGTTTGGAGTTTATTTGTGGAGGCTATGATTAAACTTTTAGCGTGATTTCATTGTATCTTTTTTTCTTTTTAATTGGTTAAGTTTTTTTTATCATACTAGTTGGATGCATTGTGAATAGATACGATTATGAGCCTAGACCTTACAGTTGCACGGAATTGTATATTTTTAATTAAGCTTCAAGAAATTGTTGAATTTTATATTTTGATTTTCATAACCAATATATATATATATATATATATATATATATATATATATATATATATATATATATATATAAAAAGAATATATGCATGCCTATTTAGAAATGAAATTTACCCACTATAAGATACTTTGACCCACCTAGCTATCACATCCATCGGCCATGACAGGTGTTTGTGATGGGCCTAGTTGTCACATCCATTGAGTGTGGGGTATTGTGTAAGTGAGTGGTAGCTCACTTTACTAAATAGTGCTAGCTCATATTCCTTAATCCTATATATAT